>WSXT02177520.1:0-37834 GCA_011762715.2 Neuroterus valhalla | reverse complement strand
GTGCAAAGGAATAGAGAGAAGGTTATGCCAAGACTCTCAAAACCCGTAACAGGGAGAGAGTATAAACAAATATTCCATAAATAATTTAGTGATGAAAATGTTTCGAAAAAAACCTTTTTTTTTAATTTTGAACCAAGTGTTGTATACAAAAATAGCCTATTGTTTTATAAGGCTTTCCTCAAAATATCAACTCGATATCTATTTCGCTGTAGACATGAGTTGTTGCAAAAAAATATGTCGGTGAAGTAGGAATCGGGTAATTTTAACATGGCCTTGAAGCGAGTTTTTATAGAATTGCATGAAAATGCAACTTTGTGATGAAGAATTGATCCCGTTCGCTGAAATATTTATTAATTAATTTTTCGAGAATAATTCATAGTCTTTGTTTGCAAATTTAACTGCTTGGTTAGAAGTCGTACTCTTCTGTTAATAATTTTTTTTTCTTGGAAGATTCATAATACCCGTTGAAAATTGATCTTTTTTAGATGAAAATTTCATTTTTTTGTTTGAAATGTATGTATTTATGTAAAACTGTTCTAGTCGCAATTCCATGATTGTCACATTTCTCGTTAAGAATTCATTCTATTTCGTAAAACTTTCGTCTTATTTGGTTGAAAATTCATCTAATATAGTAGAAACTATGAATATGTCTTTGAAAATGAAAATTTTCGAAAATTTTTAATTGCGGATTGAAAATGCAAGATATTGGTGCAAAAAATTTATATTTTTGGATTAAAAATTTAACTATTCTGTAGAAAAATCTTTTTTTTTTTCGCTTGAAAGTTCAACAGTTTAGTTGAAGTTAAATATGTTTCCCCTACTAAAAAATCTTTCTTGGTTTGAAGTTTATCTTACTCAAGAGATTTTTTGTAGATTGTGAACAAAAAATGCAACTGTTTGAATGAAAATTTATTCTTATTGGCTTGAATATTTACAATCAAATTTTTCGTAAAGAATTTATATTTTTTGGTTGAAAATTCACCTTTCCAGTTGAATGTTGTACTTATTTGTAGATGAGACATTTTTTTGTGGGAGATTCACAATTTTAAGAAAACGTATCTCTAAAATTGAAAGTTGAACTATTTTGTTGAAATATCATTTTTGATTAAAGATTATTCTTTTTTAGATGAAAAGTCAACTACTTGATGCCAAATTCATGTACTTTGTTGGAAATTGCGGCACTGTTTTACTGAATCCAGGTCACAAAATTTCGATTTACGCACTAGGAGAAATATAGTCTCCCCTATTTCTTGAGAATAATATAAAAGTCTTTTTGATGTACACGAGCAATCAGAGTTCTATCATCAAATGATGGGCATAAATGTTAGAGGTGAATAATGCCAAGTTGGGTAAAGTGGTATTCCCTCATACCTTAAGTAAGGTTAAAAAAGTATGCCTCTCAAGATAAGAATTTGGTCACGCTAAAGTCGTGTTAGCGAATTGCCAAATGGCCCACTATCAAAGGCTCGCGTGTCCAGTTCCGCACTCATTTGAAGTTAAGACTAATCCAGAAATATTAATCTATAAATATGAATTTTTAACAAAATAATTGAATCCTCTACAAGAAAGGTAGATTTTCAGTAAGAAGGAATAACATTCTGTAGAAAAGAGACAATTTTTTAACAGAATAGTTGGAACTGCAACCAAATATTCTAATCTTCTAGCCAAAAAGATGACATTTTTATAGGAAACGAGTTTTCCGCAAAGAAGTTATACTTTCAACCAGGGAGTCAAATTTTCAAGTCGTAAAATTCCATTTACGGAAGTCAGTGGAAATTTCAACGCAAAAATCCATTTTTAACCAAGAAATATGAATTTTCCACAATGATGAATTCTTTTACTATAAGAATCTAATTTTTACTCAGAAATATGTTTCCAAACAACAATAAAATCGTTACATATCCAGTCTGATAAATAAAGTTTCCAGTGTGAAACTAATTTCTCATTAATCAAATCAAACAAAAGTGACTTTGCAACAAAGAAGTTGAATCCTAAACCATAAAGATAAATTTCCCAAAAAAAAACCAAGTTTATTCTTTACCAAATAATTGACTCTTCTACTCATAACGGATCAATTTACAATAAAAAAATCGTTAAATATCTAGATAGAAAAATTAATTTTTTATAAAATACTTGATATTCCAAAGAAGGAACATATTTTTTCAAGAGAGATGTTTAATTTTTTATACAATTCTGAATGATGTTCTACTATAAAAGACAAAGTTCACGCTGAATATAGTAAATTAGGAAGAAGTCAGATCTCAAATTTAAAAAAGACAAATTATTATCTATAGTTCAATTTTTGATCAAAAAGTATTATTTTTATCAAAACAAGTTAATTTTTCACTGAATAGTAACGTTATTCAATTATTAGTCGAATATCTGCTCGAATAGTTGATGCTCTAGTGGAAGAATTTTCCAACCATAAATATTTTCGAGAAAACAGTTCAAGTTTAACACCAAAATTCGAATTTTAGCCAAGGAGATGCAATCTATAAAAGACGGTTTAATTTATGGGTAAATTGATTTTCAATCAAGAAATATGACTTTTTAACCATAAAAGATGAATTTCCAACCATCAAATATATTCTTAGCCAAAATTATGATCCTTGAATTTATAGTCTAAAGAATGGAAGAAAAAAAATTCCTACCAATATAATTCAACAGAAAAGGCGAATTTTCAATAAAACAGTTGGATCTTCGAAAAAAAATTAATTTCTAACCAAGAAAATTAAAAATTTACAAAAAGTGAAATTTTCATATCACAACATTAATTTGAATTTACAAGCCCGAATGGAATCGTTCGATTTCCTCAAGAAAAAATTAATTTTGATACAAACAGTTTATATTTTTAACAGGAACATTGTTTTTCTTGAAAACTGGTTAATTTTTCTATACATACGATGACATTCTCAGTTTACAGATGGGGAGACAAATTTTGCAGAAAACAGTTCAATTTTTAACACAATAAATGATTTAATCTCCAATCAAATAGTTTCTTTTTATACTAAAATAGTTGCATTTTTAGCTTGTATGTATAAATTCCCCACCAAAATAGTTGAATCCCAAACAAAAAAGATGAATCGTCGAAAAGGATACTTAAGATTTTATCCAAAATGAAAAATTTTTGACGCGTAGACGAATGAATTTTCTACAAAAATAGGATAGTTGCATTTTGAAATAAAAGAATAAAAGACTAGTTTTCAACAACATTCTTGAATTTTCAACCAAAGAGGTAAATTTGTAAAAAGCTTTGAATTCCCAAACAGTACAGACGAATTTTCTTTCACATGTTTTAATTTTTTAACAAAATTTTTTTTTTTCTTAAAGCAAGAATACGAATTTTTCACAAAATAGTTCAATTTTCGACACGAAATTATTTCCTATTCCAATGCGTTGTTAAACATCGAACCAAATAGTTCATTTTTTAGCCAAGAAAAATATATATCCAACGGAACACGTAATAGTAATATTTCTAATAAAATTAATTTTAATTTTGAATTTTCAACAAAATAATTAGATTTTCAACTGATATAGATTATTCATTCATCAAACAATACATGAATTTCAAACGAAATAGATCAACTGTATATATACAAAAATAACAAGGTTTTAACTAAAATAAATAATCTTCAACAACGCTTATCAACTTCAACCAAAAATAATTCAACACCTAATTGAACAGTTGAATGTTCAACCAACAAGATAATCTCCTAACACAGAAGATCAATTTTTAAACAAAAAATCGAGTCATCCCCGAAATTCATACATTCTTAATGAAAAGTTAAATTTGCAACTGATTGGGGCCTTTTTAAACAGTGAAGATCAATTTGAAACCAAAACTAGAAATATTTAATTGTAAACCAAAAAGAGAATTTTTCAATGAAGAAGATGAATTTTCTATACGAAAATGAGACTAATCATTAAGATAGTGCATAAGTTTCAACAAAGTAATTCAATTTTATACGAGAGAAATAAATAATTTTTAACTAGGTAGTAAGATAAAAAAAAAAGAAGAATTTTTGTTGAAAAATTCATTTTATTTGGAACACTGTAGTTAATTTTCAATCATATAGATGAATTCCCAACCAAGAAAATTATAATTGTGGTCCAAGTATTGGTTCAAATTTCAACCAAGTAGTTGAATTTTCACAAAAGAAAAAGTCTTTACTGAAGAATTTTTGAATTTTGAACTCTGATTGATTGTATACCGGAAAAATTCAAAACTCCCGCCCAGAAAAGCGCGGGAATCCAAGCCCTGAAAGAAATTTGGTGTCGAAAATAATTAAAAGCAGATTTTCGTTAACCTAAAAGATCCCACTTACATGTATCGATTCCGAACCCAACTTTAAATGATATAGTTGTAATTGTGTTCAACGAAGAAAATTTCAAACTCTCGCCTCTCAAGAATCCTAGAAAAGCGCGGGAATTTGAACACGGAAAAAATTTAACGTCCGAAACAACCATAACAACCAATAGCTGATTATCCTGATCTTCATGAATATTTCAAACTTAAAAAATTATTATTCATTTCTCTGTAATTTAGGTTTTTCCAGAATCTGATTTTGGCACGAAATTACCAAAAATTAACGGAGAAAAATATTTTTTGGTGAGCTTAGGTATTATCATTTAATGCATTCCCATCTAGTATCCAAATCATCATGGTTTTAAAATAAGTGATGTTGTGTCTAAATTATATTCTCGCAAACTAAGACTTTTAACTCTCCAGAGCGCATGTTCTCTATTTTTCTGTATATTTCATGATGATCAGCTACTAGTGAAACTTAGCGCATGCACGTGATACTAACCTCTACTGTGCGTGTCCGAAATTTCAGTGAACAGCTCTCCACCATGAATAATAGAAATAACTAGAAAACGTGCGCTCTGAGGAATCAAGAAAGGTAGCGAGTGGCGACATCTGCTCCGAGTTTTTGGTGTCCAGCCCAATTAAGACGCAAAATAGCCGGCGGATGGATGTAACGCAAATAAGAGTTGCGCATGCAACGGAAAAGAACGTTCCACACCGTCATCCGTGGCCCTCTTGCGTGTATTTCATGCACAATTTACTTTGTAGAGACGCACAAAAGTGTGATTAACAGGATGTTTATCAAGCAATTATGCGCCGCCGCGCGTCGCGCTGATGCAATTAGTGCCAGCATGGCCGTCCGCGCGATCGTCGTCGAATTAAATGTCGTCCCTCAGAGTGCCTGCTTAGAACGGATGCCGCTTTGCGGAGGAGGAAATAGGAGCTCCTGTAGATCATAAAAATGAAAATATAAAACTTTCGCAAAGCGTGTCTTTGGTTTTATGGCCAACGGAGATGGGACCGTGGAAATTCCCTTTATCTCTTCTCCTAACTATTTTTCTATTGTGCATATACGCTATTTTATTTGCTTATTGCTTTACTCTTTCATAAGCCCCAAGGATGGTTACGACTCTCTCAGGAAAAATAGTCATAAAAGACAGAGAGAGATTTTTTATAACATTGGGGGAATTCATGCCGGATTCGTAAGGAACAAGCCAATTTTTCTTGAAAAACATGAAGGGCTCGGTGAAGGGGAAATTTAAATTCTGTTTTATAATTGTGTTGACTGTAATTTTCACTTGTACAGTAAAAAAAAATTCCAAACAAATTAGTGAGATCCACTAATTAAGGCAAAATTACTATTTTCTGAAGATATTATATACATATTCTCCGAAAGAATATTTCTCTGATCGGTAAAAATGTGCTATGTAAACATTTCTAGTATGATATTACTCTTGTGCTTCGGAATGCAGAAAAATTTATTCTTCATCTCCAAATTTTAGAAAGTTCAATTTTCTTATTTGATTCTAAGATAAAGTGGCTAGAAAATAAAAACGATTTTTTTTATTTACTTGAAGGGTGACTTAGAACTGTTTTATAGACAAAATTAAAATAATCTTCTGCCGCATATTTAAGAAAGTTCGTATTTTCTCAAATCTAGGAACAAAAAATAAATGTTTCTATATTTTGAAGACGATTTCCAATAATTTCATGGCTTATGTTTCAAACATTGTTTAACAAATGAGATTTCTTTATATAGAAGAGTATTTATATAAGAATATCATTTAAAAAAACTCCTGAATATGCTCACAGATTTTAGAAAGTTTTCGGAAATTTCGAAAGATTGAACCAAATTCGAAAGTTTTCAGGAAGATTTCGAAATATTAAACTTTTGTTTTAATTTTTCAGTAGATTTACAGATGTTTCAAAGAGATTAACAAATCTTCAATAATTTTGGGAAAAATTATTGGATTCGAATAGATTTGGAAGTATCCTTTCGCGAAGGTTTCGGAAAATTTTGACAACTTCTAAAAGATTTCAAGAATTCCAAATATGCGTCGGAGATTCCAGAGAATTCACAATAATTTTGAAATATTGTTTAAGATTCCAGAAAAATTTTATTTATTCCAATAGGTTTGAAAATATTCCTAAAGATTTCACAGATTTGACCAAGTTTCTGAAGATTTTGAAGATTACACAAATATCGCATAAAGTTTCTGGAAACTTTCAGAATTTAGGCAAGGATTTCAAAGATTCTTCAAGACTCTACGGTGATCTTAAAAATTTTACAAAGGGTTCACAAAGTTTTTGAAGATTTTAGAAAAGTTCACAAAAATTGTGGAAATTAGGAAGATTTCAAATATTTCTGAATATTCGAGATATTTCACTAAGTTTTCGAAAATATCAGAAGATTTTCAAGAATTTGGATTCATTCCAAGCATTCTTGAAGGTTTCGCAGATTTTTAAACATTTCGAAATGTTTTAGGAAATTTGAAAGATTTCGCAATGATTTCGAAAGATTTTGATAACTTCCTCAAAGATTTCTTGCATTTCGTAAGGATTTTTCAATTTTAGGACGATTCCATAGATTTGATCAATATTTCAAAAAAATTGGAAGTTTGTTGATAAATTGGGGAATATTTCTCTAGATTTCAAAAATTCTACGAAGTTTTAGAAGATTTTGATCAGTTAAAAAGTTTTCACAGAGATTTCAATGAGATTTTCAAAGATTTCAGATCAATTTCACAAATTGTTTGAAGGATTCAGAAAAAGTAAAAATATTTCAAAGATTCAATAAATTTTGAGATTTTTCCGCAAGTTTTCAAACATTTCAAAAGATTCTTCAGATTTTGGAAAATTTCCGATTATGCGAAAATATTTCCCAAGATTTTAAAATATTTAAGAACATTGAATAAGGGTTGGGAATATTTTGCAAAGATATCTAGAGTTTTTGAGCGATTGCGAGAGATTACAAAGATTTCAACAATTTTTTAAAAATTTTCGAACATTTTTGGGATTTCATGAAGATCACAAAGATGCCAAAAGATTTCAAAGATTCCAAGATGTTTCGGAAGATTTGAAAGAATTCGGAAAGATTTCAGAAGATTTTGTTGGATTGGGGAAGATTTGAAAGATTCCACCGAATCTTGAGATATTTTGAGAAATTTTGAAGACTTCAGTATATTCATAAGTATTTTAGGAGATTTCATAGACTTCGCAATAATTTTGAACATTTCAAGAGATTTAAGAAAGTTTTTGGAAATTCGTCAATGATTTTGAAGGTTTTGCAACATTTTCAAGACTAGAATATTTCTAAGTATTTTATAAGATTTCAAAAACTTCGCAATAATTTAGAATACTTTAAGAGATGTTCGTAGATTTCACGAACGGTTTCAAGATTTTTCAATGATTTTGAAGATTTTGTATAGATTTCACAGAGGTTTAGAAAATTTTGATGATTCCACAACGATTTTACGAAGAAAAAAAAACCAGTTTCTTTGGTTTGAGTTCTTACCCCTGTGCACACTTAATTTCTTACTCTTTGAGAATAATTTTTTCATCTGCCGACAATTAATTTTTGTAGGGACAATTCCCTAATTATTTGGCAGAACAGATTTCAACCAGATAAATAAAAAAATATTTATCGATACCAGTTTAATATTTTCTCTAGCGAATTTGATTTTAATTCTAGTTATGTTCAACTCATTCCTATACCGAACAACTAATCAAAAGAGATATCACATTCCATTTACCACATTTTTATACAATTATTCCCCCAAACCTTGAATACAAAAAACTTCTCCTCCTCTCAACTTGAATAAAATGCTGGTATTTTTATCCAGAAAAATAAATCCCTAGAGAAAAAAGCGAAGAACGCAGAAAACGTGAACCTTGAAAGGGGTGGTAAGAATCGGCCAAGGAGTGAGATAGGAAATTCTCGAGTTACTCCTGGGTCGGTGTAAAACTGAAAAACTCGAGGAAAAAGTTATGCCTAACGTCTTGAAAGTGTCTCTCTCAAAAAGAGAAACTCCGTCAGCGGGACTACTCTAAGTGTATCACATAGTAAATTAAGTTTTCCGACCTCACCCCTCTTGTTCATCCCCAAACTTTTTCTCTTTTCCTCCCTTTTCCTATATTTCCCTCTTTTTTTTTCTTTGTCTGTCTTCTTCTTCTCTCCTTCCACTCACTCTTTATCTCCCTCTTCCCTAACTTGGATTCTACAGAGTGCCTGAGGGATTGCCGGGCAGCCATCTTGCAAGATGGCGTCTGGAAGCGAGCTGGACCGTTGAAGCGAATCTGGCCGATCAAACGGGGGCTAAGAGCCGCGCTTTTGGCCGGGTTAACTCAATCCCGGCGCTTTCTATCCCAAAGAACCTACCCCTCATCCTTACCCCTTCCCATTTTACTCTACCCTTCCCACCCTTTCCAGACCACCCGCTCGTTCCAATCGATGAGCTTGCGACAACGGGCCTTTAAATACTTTTAGAGATAGAGATGAACTAAATTGGTAGGATGGGATGGGATGGGGTTCGATTCCCACGGGAAAAGATCTCCCCCTTGAGGTTCTTCTTAAAGTGCATCTTGACTATCAAACTGGTTGGAAGAGATTGCATATCAAAATCGATTTTCGGAGCTTATAGAGAGAGAAACATCAAGTTTTTTTATACTGGATTGAACGACTAAGCAGACAATTGGGAACTAGATTGAAAGGTCATGATTCGGAAATAAAATAATAATAATAAAAAAATGCAAAAATGGAGGAAACAATCTTCGAAAGGTAAGACTTCAAAGATCTACAAGAGTTCCCGATATGTGACTAAAAATGTCTGAACGTCAAGAATTCCGTTGACCGACTGTTTTCAGATTCTGAATCCAAAATTCAAACTGTGATATGAGCTGGGAGCGATGAAAAAAGACTCTCGAGTTTAGAGGAATGATTTTTCGGAATCGTATCTTCAATTCAAGAAAATTAAAGGGTTCTGGGAATATGACTGAAATTGTCCAAACATCCCTTTCCAGTCGGCCGACTTGATTTAAAGCTATAAACCGAATAAAATATGTTTCAGTACCTCGAATTCAATGAAATCATCGTGAAAACCCTTCAAATTTTGTGAAACTTTTGGAAATTCTGTGGAAAAAATTCTTCAGAATCTATTGAAATATTCTACAAAATCTACAAATCCGCGAAGTTCTATAAAATCTGGTAATATATATCCTTCAAAATCCCTTCCAGTCTTTTTAAATAACCTTGAATCTCAAAAAACCTCAGAAATCCCTAGAAATTCCTTAAAATGTCCGAAAATTTCTTCAAATCTTTCCAAGTTTTTGGAATCCCGTGGAATTCAATTAACCAGATAATATTCTTTGAAATATCTTAAAATCTTGAGATCTATTGAAATTACTTGGAATCTTTTAGAATGCCTTGAAATTCCTCAAAATACTAGAGCCCATACGAAATTCCCTTCAATAATAAGAATTTATTAAAACTTTCTGTAATCCAAACATTTCTTCGAGAAATTGACTGAATATCACTTCAAAATGTCGTTGAGTCTTCGCAAATTTAACAATTTCCTTGAAATCCATCAGGATTTTTTGAATTATCTTAAATTATCTTCAAATCCTAAAAATCTCTCGAAATGTCCTGAAATCCTCGGGATGGATTTCAAATTTCTTTGAACATTTGAAAATATCGTAAAATTTCCAAAGTCCCTTCAAATACCTTGGATTTAGTGAAAATTATTCAGAATTTCTTGGATTCTCCAGGAATATCGTAAAATCATTTAAAAAATTTTAATGTGCGAAAACTTCCTGGAATATTTGAAAATTCCTTCAATTTTTTCCAGCCCTTCGAATTCCCGTAAATCTCAATGAAATCTGATTATAAACTTGAAATCCCTTCAAATTCTTTGAATCTATGAAAAAAATTCGTATATTCTGAAATCTCTTGATTTCCCTTGAAATTCCTTTTATTTCTTGAAAATGCCTTCACAACTTCGGAAATTTTACAAATTCTCTTGGAAATCCCCTTACATGCCTAAAAATGCTTGGAACTTGTTCAGGATTTCATGAAATCTCTAATAATATTATAGAATCCTAGGAAAAATTTCAAATGTGCAGAAACTCCTAATATATTATTGAAAATTTCTTGGAATTATTCAAAACCTTTGAAATCAAGTAAAATCCAATGAAAACCGATGATATCCTTCGGAATCCCGTGCAATGCCGTAAAATGCCTTGAAATTCTCGAAATTTGTTGAAATTTCTTGGAATCTTCGAGAATATCGTAGAATCTTTGAAGAATTCTGAATATTCTGGAAACCCTTGAATTGAATCTGATAATATTCTTTTAAATAACTGGAAACTCTTCAATTCTATTGGAAATTACTTGAAGTCTCCCAGAATGTCTTGAAATCCCTTGCGATCCCTTGAAATCCTTGAAACCTTTCCAAAATTTCCTGAAACATTTGACGTTCATTTAAACTTTCTGAAATTGGTTAATTCTCCTGAAATGCAGTAAAATTTTTGTAATTTGGTAAATATTCCTTGAAACTTGATTCCTTGGGATCCCTCCGAATCATTGAAATCTACTAAAAATTACTTCAAATTCCGTAAACATCCTAAAATCCCTTAAAATCTTTTGAAATTCTTGAACCTATTCAAAATTACCTGAAATATTGCAAACTTATTCAAACATTCTAAAACCTGTCAATTCTTCCGAATAGCTTATCAAAAATCTATAAAAATATTATAAAATCCCCTGAAATTCTAAAAAATCTCACGAATTCACCTAAAAACCGTTAAGATTCCTCCGTATCTCTTAAAATACCTTAAAATTTTGAAAAGCCATTGAAATGACCTGAAATTCTTTAAATCTGTTCAAAATTATATGAAATATTTAGGAATATGCTATACTCTGGAAAATTTATTCAAAATATTTGAAAATTCCGTGAAATATATGGAAATATCTTCAAATTTTGAAATCCATTGGAATCTGTCAAACTTTATTGAAAATTAATCGGATTTTTCCTAAATATCTCAAATTCTCTTGAACTCCTCAAAAATTCTTGAAACTTATCCAAATTTCCTAAAATATTGGACATTTATTAAAACTTTCTGAAATTCATCATTTCTCATGCATGAATTTTCAAAAATATATCAAAATACCATGAAATCCCTGAAAATCGTCAAAAATATAATAAAAACCATGAAATCCGTTGAAATCCCTGGAAATCTCCCTAAATATCCTGAAATCTCGTAAATTCTTTGACATCCTTCCGAATCTTCCGAAATTCGATAAATTCTCCAAAACTGCATAAAACATTCAAAACCCAGTGAAATCTCGTCTAACATTGGAAATTCTATCCAGATCTCTTCAACTCTAGCGAATCTCTTAATGCTCGTATTATTCTAGGAAATGGATAAAAAGATTAAAAAGGATAGAAACTTCCTAAATCTTTTGGAACACCATTGATACCATATTCATTTTTTAAAATCCTTAGCATTCTTCAGGATCTTAAGATTCCTTAGAATCCTTCAAAATAGCCTTCAGCTCTTTGAATCCTTTGAAATCCTTAATAATAAGTTGAAAATTTCTCGAATTTGATGATTTTTACCAATTTTTTGCAAATGGAAGGTGAAATAGAATCAAAAATCTGGAAGACAAGATCCAGGCAGAATCATAGTCAGAAATTCCGTGAAACTAATAATATTTTTAGAATCTACAGGTAGAATAAAAAACAGAAAACCTAGAAAAGCCCTAGTATTTAGTTTCTAAATATCACTAGGCACCGAGAAGATCCAAGCTCGATAATGGTCGTAAGTTTCGTGAATCTGATGATTTTCTGGAACCGATAGGCGGCATAAAACGTAAAACCTGGAAAAGCTCTGGAATTATGTTCTCAATAAACGTTACACACCGAGAAGATCCGGAAAAGATCATGGACGGAAATTCCCTGAATCCGATGATTTCGAAGCAGTAAATAGAGAAGAAGATTGTGATACCAGAAATGGAGGAGGGAGCAAGCGAGACGAGTTGCGGATCCAGAAATAAAGGGGTTGTAATCGGTTTCCTCGGAGATTCCCTCTCCCATTCCCACCCTCAGGAATAGCTTCTGCGGGGGATAATTTGTGGTGTCTCGATGCGGCTGCGTGGTCCAATCGCAGAACAACCAATCGCGTCTCGGGTGCGCGAAACCACTGAGAACAAAAGGATCAGAGCGGAAGGCTGCCCATGTCGGCTGATCGCCATTTAGAATCGCGAATCGCGCAAAAACGCGCCCCGCGCTGCGCCGCGACGCATCGATTCGGGCTCGAAACAAAAGGAACCCCCGGACCCGAATCGTTCGTAATGCTGATCAGGAAGACCAGTCACGGAGGTTCAATTCAATTCCGAAATTTAAGAGTTTGTTTTACAAGCTCCTTTATGTCCCAGCCCGAAGCCCATTCCTCACTCCGCATCTCAACTTTACGCGTTCTTTGCCAATTGCCACGATCTCTGCGGGATTCGAATTATCGGCTTTCATCAACTCATACCCAATTTATTGATAAAGGGTTCATTTTGATGTTACACCTATATAAAAAATTGGATACGGGATGATGATCCCACCGCTGCCACCAATTTTAACTACATACGGTTAAAATTGGTGGCAGCAGTGGAATCGTATTTGCACGGTTAATTTGTAGCTGATTCTTTCAATCTGGTGTCATTCATTCATGCAATTTGATGGAAATTTTTATCGCTTTAATGATAATTTGTTTTGTTTATGCCTACTAGACAGAAAAACCTTACGTTTTTTTTAGAGTAAAAATTGTCTGCGTTCTTTCCGTTCAGATATTTCAGACTATCTTGGATGTGAATTTTTATAATCTGAAAGCACTGATTCTAGATTTTAATCACATAATTTCGTTTTGTTCTAGGTGGTAAAGAGGATGACCCAAAGGGACCATCGAATTCTCTCAGTTCCCAAAGCAAGAAGCAGAGGAAAGCACGAACAGCATTTACCGACCACCAACTTCAAACCCTCGAAAAGAGTTTTGAAAGACAGAAGTACCTTAGCGTTCAAGATAGAATGGAATTAGCAGCCAAGTTACAGCTCACGGATACGCAAGTTAAGACGTGGTACCAGAACAGAAGGTAATTTTTCTATCTGATCATACAGTTTTTGAAAAAATCATTAGCTTGAGCTACTGGATGATGCAAGTCGGCTATCAATACCTACGAAGAACCCATGGTCAATAATGGTTCAATCCAAATTGATACTATAGCACAGAGGTGTCCAAAGCGTTAGCAACGGTGTAGAGAACTGTCACTCGTCAATCCCCTATCTTACCACCTTGAATGTGTTCATGCGTCGAGCGCGATGTGGAAAGGGGAAACGAGAAGAGGATTCTCGAAGAAGCGCTCGGAGAAAGGAAAGAAAGGAGAAGCGTGCGAGCCTTGCGTTGGACACCCCTGCTATAGCAGAATGTAAATATTTTTTTAAAGTGTAAAGTTCAACAGAACATCAGGAATTTGAGCCCACGAACTTTTATTAATATCGATCTCTAATTACATCATTTTAGAGAACATCAGGTCAAACCATTGAGGAAACAAATTGGTAGCATCATCCAGTAAGAAACTACAATCAATAACAATCAGATTCAAACTCCCAATTGGGAAAGTAATCGAATCCTTCGACTTAACTTAGCAGCTAAGTTGTAGTTCAAACCCGGAATTCACTTGACTCAATGACCTAGAATATTCAAAATTTTATATAAAAAAAACCCAGAAATGACCACCATTTTATTATGAAACAAAAAGATGTCTTATCATTTGATTTAAAAAATGTAACGTTCCTTCAATCTGATTCTCAAAATATTTTAATACAGCTATACTCCATGAGAGGCAGAATTTCTGTTTTTTCCATTATAAGAAAAACGTTTTGAAAATTTGATGCTCTATGAGATTTTTGTAACTGATTCAATTTGATAATCAAATTATTAATGATAACCCAAACCTACAGAAAGAATTATTATCTTCATTTTTTCAAAAAAATGTATTTATCACGTTTTATTTGCTTTTCCTCATTTATCTGACTTGGGACAGGGGATTTTAGAAAATTATCATAGTTTTTTTTCAGGGCAGAGGATTTCAGTGAAGAGCTTGGAACGGAGAATTTTTTACATGGAACGTGAACTTTTTAAACTAATTATGTTTCGGATCTAGAAGATAGGAATTTAAAAAAATTGTTCCTCCAATTCAAAAATTCGTCACAATTTTAAAGTCCTCTCTTCTTAATTTTAAATAAAGAAAGTACTTCGAGCAGTTTTTAGAGTAGTAGTAGTATTCCGAAGAAAAAATATTTCTGAATTATGATAGAAAGGTTGTTTACATCGTTTATTGCGAATTCATCCTTTTTGAGTTAAAAAAATTAACTACTTGTTTGAAATTTAAACTTGTTTCTTGAAATTAAAATTTCCGTTAAAGTTGCATTATTTCGTATAAAACTTCATCTCTGGTTGAAATTGTAACTACTTTTTTAAAAATCAATTAATCTTTTAAGTGTGAGAATTCAAGTATTCAGTTCAACGTTGATTTTTTAATTTGGAAATTAAACTATTTCTTTAAGAATGAACTTCAGGGAAAATTTTCCTTTTATGTAGAAACTTAATCTTCATTGGCAAAAATTCACCTTTTTCGGATAAAATACATTTATTCCAATTAAGGACTCATCATTATATCTGAAAATTCATCAGTTTGGTTGAAAATCAATTACTTCAACTGAAAATTTAACTTTTTCATTTTTAGTGAAAATTGATCTTTTCTAGTTCGAAATTCGACGTTTCGGTGAAAATTTGGCTTTCCGAACTAAAAATTCAATCATTTCGTTGAAACTCCACATATTTTGTTGAATATTTATTCGATTTTTTGTAGAAATGTTTTTTTTCTTTGAAACTTAATATTCTTCTTCAAAAATTCTTCTTAACGGTTGAAAATTCAAGTTATACAGTCAAATATTTTTGATTTTATCCGAACATTCATCTAGTTGAAAAGTCTTATATTTGGTTTCAAAGTAAGTTTTCAAACCAAAAATGTCACTATTCCATTTTTATTTGAAAATTTTCATTTTTATGGTTCGAATTTCAACCATTCTGTTAAAAAATTGTATTTCTTGGTTGAAAATTGTATTTTTTGTTGAAAATTAATTTTTTGTCAAAAATTGAACAATTCTATTTGAATGTTCATCATTCCAGTTCATCATTTTTGTGTATACATGTAATAATTTTGTTGCCAATTAGTTTTTTTTGTTACATAAGTAATTTTTTTGAACTGGAAATTTAACTTATTCCAATTGAAATTTCCATAGTTTCAGTGAAAAATCTATTTGTGTATATCCATTTTTTTCAATTTAAATTTTGAGTGATCAAATTTTCTTTCAATAATCTTTTCTAGGGAAACTTAATTTATCTATTTGAAAACTCAACTCTTTCAGTTAAAGATTCTTTTCTTTAGCATAAAACACTTAGGCTTGGTTACTTAAACTAAAAATGTTACTGTTCCATTTTTGGTTGAAAATAATGATTTTTTGACTCTCAATCTCGATTATTTTGTTGAAACATAATATTTTTTCTTAGAAAATGATTCTTTCCATTTGGAAATTGATCTCCTTGTTTAAATATTCACCTTCATGGTTGGAAATTGAAGTGCTCCAGTCGCATATTTATCTTTTTAGTTGAAAATTCATCTTTTGGTTTTGAAATTGTACTGTTCTGACGGGAGATTCATAATGTTATTCGTAAATTCGTCACATTGGTTGGAGAATGAACTATTTTGTCGGAAACCTGTTTTTTTCTGTTATCTTAAATTAATTTTTTTATTTGTAAGTTTAACTGTTTCAATTTTTGTAAAAAAATGATATTTTTTTTGTTGGAAATTTAAGTATTCTTGTCAAATTCGATTTATTTTGCAATGTTTGTTCTGTTGCAATAAAGGATGTTCAGAATGAACGTCATGATAAAAAATGAATGATTTCGTTTTGCGACAAATATAAATATGTTACTTTTAGTTGAATGTGAAAATTGAAAAACTTCACCATAAAGAACCGGAAAATGACCGGGAATTTGAAATCCTCCACCAAATCGTCACCCTGATAACGCAAATCAGAATTCTTTGTCTATAATGAACTTAAAATCAGTGTCTGGAGGTATGAATTCTCATATCAATTGAACAGTTTTTAAAGAAGAACGGTACTTCCAGATTACGTGTGACTGCATGATAACAATCAGCAGTCATCAACGATAAACAACTAATGATCAATGACCATCAAATTCAAATTCGCAATGATGGGATTACACTCATCGCTTGCCTGAGGGCCTCTTGGCAGAGGGCCAGTTTCTGGGCTGTTTATGTTTGAGTGATTATGTACCTTCCCCTGAGCCTCGCACGACGCAGCACGACGGCCCATCAGCCTTGAAAAGACAAATTCGTAATGCGTAGTATAGAAGTTGTTTACTTGGAGACTTGCGACGCACTTATTCATGCACCGGTTCAGAGACTATACATACGGTCCCGAGTGTTTACCTTTGCCTAGTCAGTCGTCGCTCCAAATCCGGTTCGAACTGGATTTCTAATTGCTTTCGCTTGAGGACCACAACCCCTCGATACTAGACCCCAGGCAAGCGATGTGTGTACATATATCCTACTGAATCAATCAAATCAGCAATCACTGACTTTTATTTTAAAGTTGGATCACACTCACTTGCAGCAGGGTAATACTCGATTGATTGAAATTATCCAGACTTATATTTTTGCGAAAAGAAACGAGACATCAACCTTGAATGAATTCCAAAACAAGAGGTGCATTCTCTATTGGATTACGGCACTTTACGAAAAATAATCAGCTCAAGCTATTGTATGGTCCAAAACGGCAATCATTACCTGTTTACAGAATGTCATCAGCTAAAACCACTCGATGATGCAATATGCAAATTAGTAATCACATATCAACTCATATTATTTTAATTTAAATTCGCAATTATGGAATTAATCAATCCAGTTAGGCTCAACCTTACGGATTGAATTTGAATCAAGTTGTAACTCCAGCTCTTGAAGCGAACACAATTTGATTTCAGTGTATGGGAGGATATTTAATATGATTTTCTGAAGACTGGGAGCTATTATTCTACCGCATCTAGTGGCATGACTCTGATAAGAGGCGGAGCATATATAAAGGAGGATATAGGATGCATGAGCATAGAGGATGCCTTCCTTATTTTATGCCTCAGACTATCTACAGGAGCAAGAGAGAAAGACGCAGGCAGAAGGCTTTGATCTTCTGGTAGGAGTATGACTTTGTAAACCACATCAGAAGGGCCATCTCGTAATCATCGGCGGCTTCTTCTTTTGTACCATCCATGTCGAATCCGTAAATGGAAATCGCGGCGAGCAACAAAGCCGTTGTTTACGTGGTTAAACGAAATGATTCTCCACTGAACTGATTTTCTACTAAATACTCCGTAGTAACTTTTTCATTATCCTTTACAGTCTTCTATGCTCTACCTACGCTCTGCCTAAATAAAAGTATCAAATATTGTCAATTGTGTGACTCCGAGCCCTTTTGGTACTAACATGGTTATCTGGTTTCATCAGCAAAGTTTGAAAGAGCAATAAAAGTACAATTGCACATATAACCATTGCTGCGTTTGCATATAACTCTAGATTGCCGGAAGAACTTACTGCTGGCCAATCGTAGAGCTTAGAAAAGGAGCAAGATAGAAAGAGATCGAATCAGAACCCCTTTCCTGAAAGAATAAGTTGCTCTTACAATTAGCATAACAATCGCACGATTCGCGAGGCCATGAGGAATCGCGTACGATTTCAAGTAATTTCCTCTCTCTCTCTCTCTCTCTCTCTCTCTCTCTCTCTCTCTCTTTCTCTCTTGCTTTGCTCTTCTCCTTCCATAAAGCAACCCGATCGGGCCCCTGTTCATGTATGTAAATCCCGATCTGGGACAATTACGCTAAAACGGGGTGGCGTGCCGCCAAGTGGTTACGTTGGCCACACTGCGGGCTTATTATACTAACAAATAGCCCATGGAGTTCAGTGCCTAATCATCGCGTATCATGCCACGCATACGCCCGCCTCTAACTTGCTCTACACCCTTGCAGAGAGAAATAGACAACTCATCAACTCAGAGGGAAGGAGAGAGCGATCTTTCTAGCTAGGGGGAGCGTTTGCTAATCCTTGATAAAGGTCTTGAATAATATCTCGCAAATTATAACCTTCCGCCACCGACCTCCAAAAGGTGCGAGTTTTGCTGATGAAGCTTCTTGATATCGTGTGAATTAATCTTCGCAGCCTATAGACAGTTTGAATTTTTTAGTTGGCATTGATTAGGTTATCTTGTACTTGATGTAGACATTCTGATGCAGTACTGAAACAAGTTTACTACAAAAGGCGTTTTAACCAATAAAGATCATAATGTCATCAAAAATTGTCTACCGTACTTTATTTGTAGGATGATCCCTACACAGTGTACTAGACACTATAAATGTTTTCTGTAGGTCTCAAGAGTACAGCCTTACTTCATAGAATGTTTTATCATCTGAGATTTATTATATCAAAAATGATACCTGAGGAACTTTCTGATGTTTTTACAAGAGAAAATAGTTTGTTTTTCACTTTGGTGTGACAATTTTCGAAAATTCAAGAACATGCTCAACCATTAGAGATGAACTAACAAAGGAACCGTGTTATTCCAGTCCTTGCTTGAATATTAGTAATCCTATCATATCAAAAACACAACTTTCATCCTTCAGGAACCATCCCACAAAAAAGAGGTAATGTTTTTCAACTGGGTGTGAACACTCTAAAAAATTTGCAAAATACTCCACTGTTCGGATGCATAACTGTAAGGGATAAAGTGCCTTCAGTACAGTCTTCATTCAGACCTTCTCTAAATATTGGTACGAAGAATAAAATGCTACGCACTACGTAAATCGTTACCATAGCTTCTCTAACGGTTGATTTTAAAGTCAGGGGATAGGATCTATCAAATGTGGGCCACTCAATGCTCGAGCTCGCCCTTTTGTGACGTCAAGGGTAGTAAAATCGTTCATGAATTTTAAACAGGCCACTCTTTGAATCAAGCCACGATCATTTCTCATTTTTCGTCGACATGCAAGAGCCAAAAAGGATGAGAGAGTGAGAAAGGACTGCATAACGAATACGACGATGCACTGAAACCGCCCGTGCGATTATATGATGAGTAATGTTTTTTAATACCCCTTTCGTCTTTCGCCCCGTGACAGTCATTTCGAGTGCAACCACTCTAAAACACCCTTAATTGCCATGTTCACTCTTTGTGAATCGCTCGATTGATTTATGGCTTTGAGGGTAGTTTGCAAGAGTCAAGAATAAAGGGAGAAAGAATAGCAACCAGAAGACAGAAGGGATTCTTCTGCTCTCTTGTTGCCCTGCTGATAATCCCAGACAGCAAAAATTTGGTTTTCAGTAAGTTTTGGCATCGTCTATTATGTCTATAGTCCATGGTAATTTTTCTCAAATCATTGCTCAAAATGAACCAACTGTGTTTCTGTATTGATTGTTGTGTAATTTTGTTTCTGAGTTTTGATATCATCCATATGTTCATGATCACGTTCCGAATTGGGCCAGTTTCTTTCTGCTGAAACTTTTAGCCATCAAGAGAAGGAAAATACCTGAAAATTAAATATAAGAGAAATATGGGGTTCGGCAACTGGGGGAACTTAATGCATTTATAATGGTGGTGGATTCTGACTCTGCGGTTACGAGTCCCTGCGACACTTAATGTTGGTCGGTTGTATAAATGATAATAATCATGATATAAGGGGGACGTATTTTCGTGTTATTATTTGCCTCACTGCGTAAGGGACATCCAAACAATGCTGCAGTATTGCCGAAGAACGTTTAGACCAAAGAGTAAATAAAATTAGTCGAAAGCTATCTAACATTATCCGAAAAATAGGCAACTAATAATTTCTTGTTTAATAATCTATAATTTATAATGGAATGACCTTAAGTGTCTTGTACATCGTTAACAATAAGGAAACCCAGCACTTAGGTTCTGTAGTTTATCTTCTACAGAAGCACACACTTATCATCGAATGTCTTCCTTATCCGTACACGACAAGGTAATTGTTATGGCATGTACTCACACTCGTTATCGTTTCTTGCCAATTAGCCTCGTTCCTTCCATTCCAGAAATTCAAGCGACCTCGAGGAAACCGTGAAATCGCCCATGCATTTCACGTGACTCTCATTATTATTATTTACTATTGACATGGGACTTTGGGCGGTGACTATAGTGCAACTCGATCTTTTTTTTTTAACCAACCATATCACGAAGAAGGAAAGAGACTTGGGGACTTAGAAACGACCCGTTATAATGCACTTAGACGTGCAAAAGCGTGGGAAGAAGAAGAAGCACCTTCTTCCGCTTAGAAAATCCCGGAACGAACATTCTCACGGTTATAATATCATAACGCGAATGTCCTTTCACTCAAAACACTATTTCTATACCTCTAACGATCTCAATGATGAATGTCAAAGCATTAAAGTCTATCTCTGTTTTTTCTCCTTCCGGTAAATTAAATTGGTGTATAACTCGAGTTGTGCTGTTGGTTTCGTCTTCAGCAGTCTTTGGCTTCAACAAATAATAGGTATGAAGAAAATGGAGTGTCATCAAAATCTGGTCATGTTTATGCATTTGAGGCAAATGAACTGTAAGAAATGTAGGGGAAATGTTATTTTGGGAAATTGTCTTATGTCAGTTTTAATTCATCAAGTAATCTTTGTTGGATCATGTTTGAGTTTTTGATGCACCAGGTGATACTAATCGTTTTTGATGAGCATAACCTTAAGCTTCACAAATTGGAACTGAATTAAACAAAGATCACATCAGTATCGAGGAATTTCGATACGCATGTTTTTGATCAAGAACAAGTTTTTGGTTGCTAGTTTATTAGGTGTTCCTATGCTGTCTAAATAGGGTTTATTGGACGCGGAGCAAAAATATGGAATTTAACGCGTTTGTGCAAAAATTCTGCAATAGGCGGTTGTCTCTTCTGAAAATCAAGATTGAGAACAATTTCCGTAGAGTTGCATAAGTGCACCTCTTTTATATTTTGATATCTCCATCAGCAGCGGTGAGAATAAATAATTGAAGAGAGATTATGCATCTCTCCTAACTTAGTAATGTTCATTCACTCCTTGAATAAGCCTAATTTTGTTCACGCAAATATGCGTAAGGACTATCCGAATAACAATCTTTCATTTAAGGGTTCAATCTTTGGAAAAAGACCACATGTCCTAAAATTTCCGCATGATGTTACAGAATATCAGACCCAACTTTTTGTTTACTAAAACTCTCCTCTACGTCTAAGATATCTTTTAGGTAATTAAATATAAATGATGATAGAAAGTCATTCATGTTAATATGATAATCTCAAATATTTCATGTTTGGAGGGAGAAAAATTTGGGAAAGCAATTGTTCGTAAGAATGCACATTACTCAAAGTATTATCCTAGATCTGCCTACTCATTCTGTACCCTTTCCCCGTTAACGACCTTACCCTTCCGTGATTGCCAGAGCCTTCGGTGGAAATAGCATTTACGTCTCGCGTAATCCGCATGTGTTATGAATAAATACGTACTTGCGTGATCACTTATACATTTTTTATCGTTACCGTAAAGCAATCAATCACAAGATTAAAGACGTACACTGCTGAACAGTTTAGTGGTTCGTAGATGACGGTAATTACATCTTATTCTCCCGGAGCCGCTTTCTCAATCTGTTCTCGGTGGGTAAACATGACGAGTTCACTTCTTGGGAAAATTGATAAGATTCATCAAATTTGTAGCTAAAAGCTAGAACGATACAAATTTTAGGATTTTTAATTGTATTTGATACGGTAAGCAAGCATAACCTGTAGCATCAGAAAACACTACAGCTAAAACCGATCAAGCAATCGTTTTGCTCAATGTAGATCAGTTCTCTGTAGTTATATCAAGAATATTTTTTATAGGGCTTGCTTGAGGTGCAATCTATGAAATGCATAAACAGATTCTAAGAATGATTTGCTGTAGATTGTTCTGAACACATCATGCGAGAAATGGGTAAATGTTTCAATAGCTAGTTATGTTGTCGTCTCTATACTCCCAGACGGTACAGTATGAACACAAAAAATTTTGAATACAAGTCAATCAGGTTCTTCCTTCTTCATCAAATTTTAGTTCTAACCAGATTTTATATTGCATATTGAATATTGCATATTGAATATTGCATATTGAATATTGATTATTCGAATTAGAAACACTGCTAGAGGCAGCAAATCTGGATGTTTGCAAAAATTTTCTGTTTACTGTTCTTGCTACACAAAAGAATGGAGGAAGAGAAAAAGAAACCCCTTATATAGTCGCATTTTGGTCTTTGAATTTTGGTTTTCCTTGTTTTTCCGAAGTTTTAGCAAAGCTCGTTTGCGATAATCAGCCGCGAAGAAAGAACGTGTTGTGGCGCCATTCAGGCGTCAAATCAGCATTTTCTTCGCTTGGTGTATGTACGCTGAATTGTTAGATACTACGGTTAACACGCCTGATTTTATATTCAAACAAATTCCGAGCTAATTTTTAAATATACAGATATAAGATCCAGAAAGGTGACGATGCAGCGAATCACAGGCGCCAGAAGATGACGATGTAAAATCCTGTTAAAAGGCTGCCGAAGAAATGGTTTCCTTTCTCGGGTGTGAAAAAATGCCTCTCTTGCTTTTCTTTTAGAACTAAGGATAAGAGCCACTGATAGGATTTGTTGTTGGTTGAAAATTCATGTATTTTGTGATAATTCGTGTTTTCGTGGAAAATTAATCTTCTTTGTTTAAAAATGATATTTTCGGTGGAAATTTCAACAAATTGTTCGGAAGTTTATACTTTTTTCTTCATATTTGACAGTTTAGTAGAATATTCATATATTTTGTCGATAATAATTTGTCTTTTTTTATATAAAATGAAAGTTCTGGGTTCAAAAGTCATATTCCAAGTCAAAAATTTAACTAGTCGGTTGGATGTGGACAATCCAAATACTGTGCTGGAATTTGGTTTTGTTTTCTTATTGATATGCATTTCTCCAATAAACTAATTAAATATTCTACTTTTGGTTATACAATGTGTCTTCCACTTTGAAATTTAACTCTGTCGCTTGAATGATATATTTTTAGGTTGAAAATTCAAGATTTTGGATAAAAATGTTTGTGTTCCTTTCATAATTCCTCTTATTTGGAAATTAATCTCCTTGTTTATTAATTTATACTTTTTAGTCTAAAATCTAAAAATAGTAGAATACTAATCTTCTTAGTAAAAATCCTTTTTTTTTTGTTGTTGGAGATGTAACTGGTCAAATAGAATTTGAACCATTTTGTAAAAAATGTATCTCACTTGGTAAAAATGTCATTTTTATTGATTGAAAATGAACGTTTTCGTTGAAAATTCGATTTTTGTTGAGAGACTAATCTTTTTGGTGAAAAATTCATTTTCTTTTCGTATTTTAGATTGAACGACTCGATTCAAAGTTCAACAACTTTGTTGAAAATTTGATCATTTATGTAAGCAAGTCAACTTTCCTAACTGAAAATGAAAATTTTTGTTAGAAATTTGTCTTTTGGCAAAAGATAAATCTCCAAGAGGAAAATTTAATTTTCTTAGTGAGGAATTCAACTATTTAGTTGAAAGTTAAACTGCTTTCCCAAAAATTCATCTCTTACAGTAAGAAAGTTACTTTTCTTGATTGAAATTTAGTTTAGTTATCAGTTATAGTTATCAGAGGTTTAGTTATCAGTCTGTACTTCGATAAAAAATTTATCTATTTAATTGAAAATTCAACTATTAGGTTAAGGTCATCTTTCTCATTGAATAATTTGACTGTTTTGTTAAAAATTCATCTTCTTTTTTTGAATATTCAACCTTATTGGTAAAAAATCAACATTTATATAGTAAATTCTGCTTCTGATAAAATACTAATCTTTCCATTAGGATATAAAGTTTTTAAATCGAATTTAACTATTTGGTTGATGGTCTAACTATTCACTCCTTTTCGAATTCTTGTTTTATAGTAAAAAAGTTATCTTATGGATTAAAAATGAAATTCCTTGGGGAAAATTCAACTCCACGAGTTTTGAATTCAACAGTTATCTAAGGAATTGGTCCTTTGCGCTCAGTTTTTGAACTATTGTGTTGAAAATTCATTTTTGTAGTCTTTGTAATAAAGTATTCAAGTACTCTTTTTTGGTATAACATTCAGCTGTTTGTTTAAGATATTGGAATTTTAGCTTGAAAGTTCGTCCTTCGAGGTATTAAATTATTCTTTTATAGTTATACTTCATATCTTTGGGTTGAAAATTAAACTCTTGCACAGAAAATTGATATTTTAGTTTGGAAAATTCAACAATTTGATTGATACTATATTTTATGGTTCAGAATCCACATTTTCTCATTGGAGCTTCAACTTTTTTGTAGATAATTCGTCCTCTGACGGAAAATAGATCTTCATGGTACAAATATTTTTTTTTTTTTTTACGAAATTCAACTTTTCCTTCTGAGAAATTGGAATATTCTTATTATAATTTATCACAATTTTTAAATTAATTTTCCTGGTAGTAGTACGTTCCTTTTCTTCTAAAAATCAAGTACTTGGTTGAACTACTTATTTGGAAATTTATCTTTCTTTTCAAAAAAGTGAACTTTCTTGGTCTGAAAATAAATTTTTTATGGAAAATTCGTCTTCTGGTGAAATACTAATCCAGAGGTGTCCAACGCGTGAGCAACGGTGTAAATAACTGTCACTCGTCAATCACCTCTCTTACCACCTTGAATGCGTTCATTCGGTTTGCACGATGTGGAAAGGGTAAACGAGAAGATAATTCTCGAAGAAGCGCTCGGAGAAGGGGAAGAAAGGAGAAGCGCGCCAGTCTTGTGTTGGACACTCCTGTACTAATCTTTTAAGTGGAAAATTAACCCCCTTTTTCTAATTATTCAACTATTTTGAGTGTTCTTTAAAATTCCGACGTCTTCCTTATAAATTATTTTCTCTATAGTAAAAAAGTCTCCTTCTTTGGTTGGAAATGAACTGTTTTATTGAAAATTGAACTTCACGAGTTGAACATTGAACTTTTTGGGAAGATGTTCATATTTTTGGCTCATAAATTGAACTATTGGTTTGAAAATACATTTTTGTCGATTGTGGAGTAATTATTTTCTTGATTTGGTTAAGATCATCAATCATGGCAAAAAATACTACTTTCTTCCGAAAAAAATGCTGTTGTGGTTGCAAATTCATCTTTCTTGGTTAAAGTCTTTTTCTGTTGAAAATGAACTTTTTTGTTAAAAACACAACTGTCGTTAAAATAATTCATCTTCATGGTTTGAGAGTAGAACTATCCGGTAGTTAATGCAACTGTTCATTCTGAGGCAAATTAAAAATTTGGTATTTCCTCTTTCTGTTTCGGATATTCATCTTGTTTTACAGAAAATATTTTTTGTTCAAAAAGAGGGTTTGACAAGTAAACTCACTGGAAATGCGAAAAAAAAGACAAGGAATAAACGTAAAATTCGTACATAACTTTCAAGGGCTGGTAGGAGGAAGGGGAGGGGGTATGTATAAATATGTAAGTCTAACTCTGGTAGTCATCGAGAAGGACAAGTAGCAGGGATTATAATGGCCAATAATTGATAAAGTAGTTTATGAACGGTACCTTGAGTCTCATAATTGAATAAATCATTTGCCATTGAGCAAAGAATCGATGATGGGGTCTTTTCTCCTCCACATTTGATTAGTGATCGATGATGGAAGATCGTTGAAGGACTTTTTTGGTTCGGTTTAATCGAAGACTTGGCGTAGCCCGTGAGTACCCATTAAATCGGTAAGAAAATATCTTGGGGGCTTGCAAAAACCTTTATCAAGGGTGCCCTCAGGCTCCTTTTGTTTTTGGCGAGACGTTGATTAATTAGGGTGGTCGGAGAGGAAGGAGGAAGAAGGAAGGAGGAAGGAGGTATTGATGGAGGCGCGCGTGGTGTGGTGACTTTGTGGATCCAAAAGGGATCCGGGAAGAAAAGGTGGACCTGGTGCAAAAGCAGGGAAAATTAGTGACGCTTTAGCGGGCAGAGTCCTTAAGTGCCCGCTTAAGTTTTGTTGCTCCTAAATCGGTCTTTCGGGTGACTGGGCACCTTTTGAACCGGGCGCCGGAGCCACACCTAGGGCGCCACTCTGACGGATTTATATCTTTCCTCGCGACCCAGAACAGCTCAAACTCGAGGAAGTGTCGTCCCAAATTGGTTGGGTCTAACTCTGGGGACCCTCTCCTCGATTATCTCAATGGAACACGATTTTTTTCCTGTTCCTTCTTTTCTTTATCATTATCTGATGTTTGCATGGATAGATGGAACCAAATTTATGTAGGTTAAATGAGGTGTGGGAAGAAACAGTTTTAGGAATCAGTGTCTCTTTGGTTTAAGATCTATTTTTTCTCCAAGTTTCAAAATAAGGTGGAGAAAGAATGAGGAAAGACCAAGGGATTGAATTTAGATGATTCTTTTCCTTAGGTTCCCCATTTTTCCTTTTGTTATACACTTGCCTAATTTTTTTTGGGTCCTCATTTTACGAAACTTTTTCCGCTGATCTTTCCGAAGATTATAAAAGATTTTAAAATATTTGAAAGTGTTGCCAAACATTTTAATAACATGATGAATGTATAGGTTTTCCTTCAGGATTCCCGTAGATTCTTAACCTTTAAAGTTTTGAGAAATTTTCGATTTTAAAAGGTTTTGAGACTTCGGAAAATATTAGAGACTTCAAACAATTTATATGGGGTTTTGAGCGATTTTAAAGGAATTTCAATGCATGAAAGAAATTTTGAAACATTAAAAAATTTTCGTGCTTGTTCCAGAGAATTTTCGCAGGAATTGGAGGATTCAAAAGTTTCAATAGTATGTATATAAATCTTGGGGAATTTCACAAAATTTCGAAAATTCCATAGTTTCCAAGAATTTCCTCTAATTTCAGGAGATTTGGAATTATTTCGTAGAATTCATAAGACTTTGGAATATTTAAGAAGAATCCAATGGGCTTCAGAGAACTTCCAAGAATTCCATAAGATTTTGAAATAATTTTAACGCTCCCCAAGGGGTTTTATTATATTTCTGACGATAAAAATAATTTTGGTCGATTTTTGAAAAAACTTTTATTTGAAAAAAATGTGAAGAAATATCAAAAAATTCCATTCAATTTCACGGAATTTCAAGAGATTCGATAATATTTTTGAAAATTCCGAAAATTTCTTTGCCAGGATTGAGAAATTTCCAAGATTTGGGAATATTTCCCAACCTTTCAATATTTTTATGATGATTTCCGAGAATCCTCAATATATTAGGATATTTTTACACCTTTCAAGGAATTTTCAATAGATTTCAAAACTTTGAAGAAATTTAGGTGACATTTTGAAGATCTAAGAATATTTTGAGTAATTTCAATTGGTTTCCAGAAAGTATGATGGATATCAAGAATCGTAAGGCATTCCAAGGAACTTATAAAAATTTAGAAGCATTCGAAATATTTGAGGAGATTCTAGAAGATTTCATTGAATTTTTGATCAAGTTTGATAACTTGCAGAGTTTCTTTAAAGATTGGGACATTCCTCGAATTCCAAGGTATTTTCGAGAAATTTCGAAAGATTTCAAAGATTGCACAAGATCTTAGGGTATTTCGGAAGATTTTGATGGATTTTTGATAGATTTCTGGAATTTTAAGGGATTCTGAGGAATTTTCAAGGAGTCATCGGTGTTTTACAAAATTGCGAAGAATTCACAAGGGATTTCAAGAGATTCTTAATGGTTTCTGAATACTTTGGAATATTTTCAGATTTTCAGGAATTTCCGATAGATTTTGAGAATTTGTAGGTATTCAGAAGGAATTTTGAATATTTGAGGATATATTTGATATTCCTAGGAATTGGAGAGGGATTTCAAAATATTTCCTTGGATATCAAGATATTCTATTGTATTTTGGAACATCCCGGCAAATTCCGGATAGGATTCCAAAATTCCAAGGGGTTTCATTGATTTTTTTGGGATTTGAGGGGATTTACAGAGATTTCAAAAGATTTTGAATTCTTTAGGATATTTCGAAAGATTCCAAAGAATCAATTATATACTTCAATAATATAAAGGGACTTACTACAATTATAGAGATTCAGGTATTTCGAAGATTCTAAGGTATTTTCTGACTTTTGAAGAGTTTCAAATTTATTTCAGGAATTTGAAGGGATTTCAGAGAATTTTAAATGTTTTAGCGTCTTATCGAATCCTTCCAAAAGTTTTCAAATAATTTCAATTATTCGAAATGATTTGAGAAAATTCTGGAAATTTCAGGGTATTTTCGAAAATCCTGAAGAATTTTCAAGAGTTTCAAACAGACTCCATAAGATTCGAGAAGTTTTCAGGAGATTTTAGAGAATTTGTATTATTTCAGGGTAGTTTCCGAAGAATTGAAGAAATTTCCAATATATTTGAAGAATTTGAACAGAATTTTCAATGTATAAGGTTTTTCTTTCTCAATTTTCGGGAGGATTTCTGAAGGGTTTCAAAAGATTATGGGGGATTGTAATTATTTACGGATATTTTAAAAGATCCTGGTGATTTTTGAGAAATTCCAAGAATTTATAGTTTGCATTGGCATTTAGCAATGCAAAGAAATTAAAATAATTCTCAAAGATTTCAAATTTTGTAGGGTAGTTTTGAGGATTTCCAATAATTTCCACCAGATTTTGGAAATTTGAAGGGTTTATAAGAGAATTTTGAACATTGAAGCGTATTTTTTCAATGTCGCATGATCTTTCAAGAGCTTTCGAAAATTTTAAGGGATATAAGGATTTTCCAGAGGATTCTGATATATTTTCCAGAGTTTCCTGAAAGATCGTATATAATAGAAAATTTTCTCTGGGATCTTCGAAGATTCTCCTCATTTTTAGAATTTAATAGGATGCGTACAAATAAAAAATTTTCTAGAAGTTTTGATGTATTTTATAGAACCTTCAAGGCTTTAACATATATTTGAAAAGATTAAAAGGTATTCCATGATATTTGGAATATTTACCAATATTCAAGAATATTTTCAAACATTCCAACACAATATTGAGAATTCGGAAAAATTCAATAGTATTTCAAACCATTCAGAAAATTGGAAGCATTTTAGAATATTCAAAAAGGCTTCAAGAAATTTAACAAGTGTTGAGGAATTTCCAAACATTTTTATGGTTTTTTGATAAAAAGAAATATGACATAGAGTTTTAGGATTTTTGAAGATTTTTAAGTATTGCTCAGAACCTATAAGGTTTAGGGACATTCCAAAATATTCAATGGATTTACAATGAGATTTCCTGATTTCAACGAATTTCAAATCAGATTTCCGAGAATTTTACTGATTGGAAGGGATAGTAAGACTCTTCATGCATTGCGACGAATTTCATAAATTTCCCATGAAATTTCATGGGATCTTCAACGGATTTTATGGGATTTCAACAATTAGTGAAGATTTTCAGTGATTTTATATTTCTTCCAGATTTTTCAAGGAAATTCATATAATTTGAGGCTCGTGTTGTCCATAACATTAATTCATAAAATTAAAATCTAACTTTCTGGCTTGACTGCACCAACCCAATTTTCAAATCAAATATTCAAAAATATTTTTACTTCATTTAGACAAGATGGAGAGTTTCAAAACTAGAAACTTAAATACAAACTTTTGTGGAAAAAAGACCCCCTTTTTACTCCGCTGGGATCTGAACCCAGGACCTTTCGTTCGCCGGGCGAGTGCTTTACCAACTAAGCGTCGAAGGGGGCCAGCGATTCTTTTTTTACAGGAATATAAAGCCGGCCTTTTCTTCACAGAAATTAATATTCAAGTTATCAATTGATAATCAGGAAAGCAATAAAGAAATTCATAGTTTAACTTCCCACCTCAATCTGAGAGCTCTAGGTTTTATCCAATTGGATTACATCCGCATGAACAATTTCTTTTCTCTTAAAACATTTGATTCGGAATTTCACATTTTTTTTGTTTTCTTAGGCTTTTCCTAAAATCTCCACTCGAAATCTCTTTTGGTGCTGACATGATTGTTTCCAAAAAAATGGATAATTTGGGTTACGTGACCCATGTATAACATGGCCCTAAAGCTCATCCAGAAATCTAGAATAATACCCAAGCAAAAAGCGTCATATGTATTTCCAACCTTGAATAATAAAATGAACATATCTGCAAACCCTAAGCGTAATTTTGTGTTCTGTTTTTCTGATTCCAGAACAAAGTGGAAGAGACAAGCAATAGTGGGGTACGAGATTCTTGCCGAGGCAGGGAACTATGCCGCCTTCCAGAGACTGTACGCGAGCGGAGCGGCAGGTGTCCCAGCGCATCCTGCCGCAGGGTCCTATTGGCCATACCCAGGAGCAGCAGCAGCGGCCCATCATCAAACTGATCTCTTCTATCGGCAAGCAGCGACCGCCGCTGTCACCCTCCAAAAACCCCTTCCCTACAGACTCTACCCCTCACCGATGATGCTGGCTGGTCCCAGCACACCTCTTGGATCCCTTGCGGCCAGCTCGAGTCTCTCCACCTTGAGCAGCTTCTATAGAGAGAGTCCGGAAATCATGGACCCCAGAGAAAGGGAAAACCTTGAAAGAGAAAGAGACAGAGACAGAGTCATGCCCAGGGATAGGAGTAAGAGTCTCGAAAGGACTCCACCTCCTAGAGAAGACACTCCCACTAGTATTAAAGCTGAAAGTGACGAGGAAAGCATAAACGATGTCTAGAATATCTTTTTTCAATTTTCCGAATATTAATTCATTGAATGAGGAATCCAGATGAATGGATTGAACGGATTTTAGGAACTGGAAGAGGTACCAAAGTTGTTGTTCGAGATACAAGCATAAGCGACGTCTAGAATCTTCTCTCAAATCCAAAATATTGATCAATTCCAGAAGACTTCCAGATGGATGTATTGTAGAAACTAGATGGGGTACCAAGGACTTTGGGAACGGAAGCATAAACAACGTCTAGAAACTTCACTTGCATTAAAAAAAAATCAATTATCAGCGACATCCAGATGAGCATCTCAGAAACTAGGAGGGGTATCAAGGCTACTGCGAAAAAAAGCATCAACCACATCCAGAATCTTTTCTTGTAATAAGAGGAAAACCATTTTCCGGGAGATCCAGATGTTCGTATTATTGGAAATGGGAGGGGTTCCAAAGACGTTAGGAACGAAAACATAAAAATGTCTAGAATCTTCTTCTGGATTAAAAAGAAAAATCCAATTATCAGCGACATCTAGATGAGCATTTCCGAAACTAGAAAGGGTAATCAAGGCTATTGCGGAAAAAAGCATTAACCACATCCAGAATCTTTTCTTGTATTAAAAGGAAAACCATTTTCCGGGAGATCCAGATATTCGTATTATTGGAACTGGAAGGGGTACCAAGGACGTTAGAAACGGAAGCATAAACAACGTCTGGAATCTCTTCTTGGGTTCAAAAAATAAATTAATGAAATCAGGAAGATCCAGATGAATATTTCAAAAACTGGAAGAGGTATCAAGGTCATCAAAAACAGAAGCATAAACGACGTCTAGAATCTCTTCTTGAATCCAAAACATGAATCACTCCTCTGATTTGTTCCAGATGAATGGATTGTAGGAACTTGAAGAGGTACTAAGGCATCTAGGAATAAAATAAAAAACGACGTCTAGAACCTTTTCTCGAATATACCCATTCCCCGAAAGATTCAAATGGTTGCATCTCAAAAACTAAAAGGGATACAATTTTCTGAGAGACTGAAGAACGTCTAGAATCTCTTCTTGAATTGGGAAAAGATAATGATGCTCCGGAAGATCCAGATGGATTGATTGTAGAATCTATGAGGGTTACCAAATCTGTTCGAGATAGAAACATTAATGACGTCTAGGATCTCCTCTTAGATTCGAAAAATAAATCAACTCTCTGAATGGCCCAGATGAATATTTCAGACACTAAGAAGAGTATCAAGGCTGTTGGAAATGGAAAAATGAACAACGTCCAAAATCCCTTCTTGAATGGAAAAAAGAAATTAATGCTCCGGAAGATCCAGATGGATTGGTGGATGAAACTGGAAGGGGTATCGAAGCTGTACATGATGGAAACATAAATGACGTCTAGAAGCTCTTCTTAGATTCGAAAAATAAATCAATTTTCTGAGAGACCCAAATGATTATTTCAGAAACTACAGAGAGTACCAATGCCGCTGTATATAAAATAAAAAACGACGTCTTGAATCTCTTCTTGAACAAGAAAAAAAATTCATTCTCTGGAAGATCCAGATGGTTGTATTTTAGAAACAAGAAGGGGTACCAAAGCCGTTTTAGATAGAAGCATAAACGACGTTTAAAATCTCTTTTAGGTTTCAAATCCTAACTTATTTCTCTGGAACATCCATTTTTTAAGAAGAAATTCCAGATGCAAAACGTCTGGAATCTCTTCGCAGATTCGAAAAATAAATTAATTCTCTAAGAGATCCAGATGAATGAATTAAGTGGATTTGAGAAACTGAAAAGGTATCAAAGCTGTTCAAAGTAAAAGCACGAATCTCCTCTAGAATCTCTCTTTGGATTCAAGAAATGAATTTATTCCCTGAGAAATCCTGATGAATCGAATGTATTTTTTTTTAAACTGGAAATTGTACCAAAGCTGTTTGAAATGATACGTTGACGTTTAAGGTGACCCTTTTTTCTCAAAGTCCAAATTCGACTGAAAAAATTATGATTCACAAATTTTGGTTGAATTGTGTTGAATTGTTGTACATTTAAGCGAAGCGGCGGCCATTGAAATCTGGATATTTTGGATAAATTTCTTTATTTTTGAACAGAAACTGCTCAAATTAAATAAACTAAGCAAGTTTCTTCTAGAAACTATGCAATAGTCGGAAACAGGCCAAAACTGAAAAAATAAAAAATAATGACTCAAGATAAGATCGTTCGATTTTTAAATTTTTTATTCCGAGGCTCTTGGAATTAGTTAAGACAGGCAAGTTTATTTTGAGAAACTATGCAATAGTCGGTGACAGTCTAAATTTTGAAAGAATCCAGGATGACAGCTGTTACATTTTTGAGAATCGATTCATTTTTTATTGTTCCATAGAAGGTAACAGTCGGAATTTTGATGAAAACTGGAACGGCGCTAGATTTGAGAGAAGCATAAACTTATAGGTTTTTTCAAATTGGAACAGCGGCCATTTCGCATCTTTCATAATTTTGGCTGTCTCTCATTTTAGGGGTAAATATTACCCGATTTGACTGAAATTTGAAGAACATAGATTTGTTGACAATTGGAACAAAATCTGTTGATCCAAGCAAAAGAATTTTGAAATTTTTTTTCGGCATTTAAGGGTCACCTTACTGTTGATGTATGTGGCTGTGTGGACAGTTTCGCATACCGGGTAAAAAAAAAAGAAAAAATCAAAATTCCCTATTACAAACCAAAATGTTTCCTAAAAACCACTTCAGTCCATTTGATCAAACGTACTTGATCCAATCATGCGACGTACTTAAAATAATCGCGAAGCGACCTAATTGTGCAACATTGTAAATAAAAAGAAAACTGCGGTTTCTCAACCGAAACCTGTAAGAATTACAGCAGTAGGATAAGATTTCTAAAATTGTAAATAAACAAATGCGTACTGAAGGATGAGAAAATATACGTGAATTCGTATAAAGCGATATGAAAAAATATTCGCAATTTCTAGGGTGTGAATCAAGGACAACGGAAGTAAAATATTTTAAAGTATTTTTCAGATAATATTGTAAAAGCTTTGAGAAAAATATCAAACCTGTCGGGTAAATGCAGTACTTAAAATGATTTGTTCGAGAAAAACCTCCCTAGAGTTGATATTGCAGTCTGCTGGTTGCAGTATCCAATTTTGGCTGCAGTGTCTAACTTATAAGCTTCAGAATCTACTTTTAGTAGCATTATCTACTTTCTAGGGAGATTTCCTCTAATTCTTGTTGTATTTGTTCTTGAAATTTATTTTTCAATATTTCTTTTCAGAAATACTTTTTAAATATATTTTCCAGTTTATTTTCTAAACTTTTCAAAGTACTGCAACGATATTTCTCGCAACGCTTGTGAAAAAATAAATTCTTTTCAACCTCCCTTCCGTTTCTCGCCCTCTTTGCGATAAAATTAGCGTCGATCCTGCAGCATTCGAGAGGTGTGTTCGATAATGAAATACCAGTATTATAAATGTATAAAATTATAGATTTTAAAGAACACGAGTCTGGTGCGATGGGATATATGTATAGGATTTTAGAAGGGCAAAATTAAATTGCAGAAGGTTGGATTTCTAAGATCGATCGCCTTTCTGACAGTTTTGATTGGTATTGTAAGTCCCGCAGCATGAAGGTTATAGTAAATCGTGCTTTGTAACATAATGTCTGTATAGCAAAAATTATTATATGGAAAATATATTATACTAAATTTACGAACTTCTCGTTTTTATTTTTATTATCCTTCCCTTATAATTTTTTACCCAATTGGAAAAAATTCTCATTGGGATTTTTTTGGGAATTTTGATAAAGTACTGCTGAACTTCTGGTTAAAATGAGGTAATTTTTTAAATCCATATGAATTTGATTTGGTCGGAGATCACACTATTTTGTTGATAATTTGTAATTTTTATGTTTGAAATTCAACAATTTGGTACAGAGAATTAAACTTTTTAGTTCAAGATGACCTTCTTAGATGAAAATTTATATTTTCGGGATGGAAGTTCAACTATATTTTGTAGGTGATGGGTTGTAGATATGGATTCGAAATTGAAAAATTTTGTTGAAAATCAATGTACTTTGTTCGAAATTTGTAAAATATTTGGTTGACCACCGTGTTTGGAAATCTTACTAGTTTTTTGGAAATTAGATTTTTATTTGAATTAAAATAAGTTTATCATCTAAAAATGTAGGTTTATACATTTTATCCCTTATAAGTAGAAATTTCTATTTTTTAGAAATAAGTCTTTTGATAAAAAAATTATCTTTTCAAGTTGTAAATTCAGCTACTTGGTTATCAATTTACTTCTTCTTTGAAATTCATAGTTTCGAATCCGAAATTGAACTGTTCAGTACCATTTTTTTAAAAGTGAAAACATGTGTATTTTTCATCGAAAATTCAAACTTCTCGTTAAAAACTTGACTATTTTGTTGAAAGTCATGACTTAGTAAATAGATTACAAATCACAACTTGTTTGGTTGAAAACCTAATTTTTTAGTATTCATCCCTTCAACTGAAAATAAATGATTTTGTTGACAGTTATTTTTTTATTTTTCTAAAAACTGATTCTTTGAATTTAAAGTTTTATAATTGTATTTTGGGTTAAAACCTGATCTTCTTTAGTTACAAATTTTACTGATTGGTTGAAATTCATATGTCTTGTTTGAGAATTAACTTTTCGTGAGTAATTTATCTGTTACGTTTCAAAAGTCAACTGTTTTCTAGAATATTCGATTTCGTAATTTGAAACCTTAACCAATTTGCTAATAAATTCGTCTTCCTGAATAAGAAACCAATCTTTGATCGCAAAAAGGCAATCTTTTATGGGTAAAAAGGAAAATTTTTGTTGAAAATTCAACTGAACAGCTTGAAAATTTATCTATTCTGATGAAAATAAATGTATTTTCTTGAAAATTAAGCATTCATCAATCTTCTCATTGAGAATTCATCTATTCAATTATGGATTCAAGTACATCATTGAAATTTGCTTTTATTGCATAAAATAATTTTTGGTCAGAGATTTATCACCAAGCAGTTGAAAATTCAACCAATTGCTGAAACTAATCTTTTTCGTTGGAAATTCTCATTTTCTAATCTAAAATTTAACTGTTTGTACATTTTCTATTTTTTCTTGTCAAAAATGTATTCCTTTGGTGCAGAATTCAATCCTTGGACTGAACTATTTATTGGAAAAGTCTTCTTTTTGTTTGAAAACTAAATGTTTTATCTGGACATTCATCTTTTCCTTTTTGATTCAAAAAACCATCCATCATCAGTAAAAAATGAAAATTTCAAATAGAAAATTAATTCATTTCGCTGGACATCCGTTTCTTTTGTTTAAAATCTTTTCTTGTTTCAAATCCAACTATTTTGTTAATGAATTTAACTTCATTTTGTTCGAAATTTAATTATTCTTCATTGAAGATCTGGAAATTTTTTCAAAGCAATCTTTTGTTGACGATTCATTATTCATTTGGAAAATAATGTATTCCTTTCTGCTTTGGAAATTTATAATTTTACAAGTTGAAAATAATGATAGGGAATTCATTCATTTTTTTTTGTAAATGCATCTTTCTTGTTTAAGAATTAATATATTTAGTTTGAATTTTAATTAATCAATTGGAAGTTGATCTTTGTCGATCAAAAAAAAACTTTTTGTTGCAAATTTCTCCAATTCGGTTCAAAAGTCAACAATTTCCAGAACATTCGAGTTTTTCGACTGAAAACACTAAAACTCACTCCTTTGTTGAAATTTGGTCATTTTGGGTAAAAAATCAGTCTTGAATGGTAAAAGGTTTTCTTTGTTGGGAATAAACTTTTTCGTTGGAAATTGAACTTCATTAGTCGTGAATTGAACTTTCGTGTAAAAGTTTGTCTTTTTCGCTTACAAATTCAACTATTTGGTTGAAAAATTCAATTATCATTTGGTTCCAAATTTGAATCTTTCTTGTTGAAAATCGAAGTCTTATATTAAAGTCATCTTTTTTGGTATAAAAATTCAACTGTTATGTTGAAAATTCGTTATTTTGGATTGAAAATTATTCTTCTACGGTAGAAGAGTCACTTTTAGGCATATAACTAATCAATCTTTCCTGGTTAGAAATGATTTTACTAGTAGAAAATTGAACTATTTGATTGGGGGTGCATCATCTCTACAGGTTCAGAATTCAATTATTTTGCTTGAAATTCTGTTAGTTTTGATTAAAAATTCAATAGTTTTCTTGAGGTCATATTCTTCAATGCAACATTCAACTGTTTTATTCAAGAATTTTTATTGGCAATTAAAAAATTCATCCTCTACTTTTTGAAAGTTATTTTTATGTGGAAATATGATCATCCATGGTTGAAAATTAACTAATTGTAAAAAATTGAGCATTACTGGTCAGTAATTCAATCGTTTTGTTCAAAACTTCTTCTCGTTATTTAAACATTCATTTCTACTTTATGAAAGTTATTTCATGGGTAGAAATCTAATGTTGCTTGATTGAGAATTAACTCACTTATATGAGATTAAACAATTTGGTTGGTGATGCAAATTTTGTTATGAACTTTGTTTGAATTTTGTTATGTTATAGACTAGTTTGTTGAAAACTAGTTATTCTCTGTTGGAAATACGTTCTTCCGAATTCAGAATTCATCTTTCACGATAGAAAAGTCATCTATTTTGAATGAAAATCATA
>WSXT02177509.1:11283-21666 GCA_011762715.2 Neuroterus valhalla | reverse complement strand
ATTTACGCATTTATCCATTCATGTAGGATTTTTTCACAAATCTTTTTTTGAATTCAATCTATAAATTGCATATTAAAAAATTAAATTATTCAATACATTTTTTACAAATCAGACTCATAAATTGGTGATCTAAATTTGAAAAAAGTAACAATTTTTCCGAAATTGGTGATCTAAATTTGAAAAAAATAACAACTTTTCCGAAATTGGGAAAAGAAACAATTGAATTAATGAATCTTGATAATTCATTAGAATAATAGGTTCGCTATGTGATTACTAGTCTGTCCAAAAAAGTTATAGCCCTCCATTTTTCTTCAGATTTAATTAAAAATCTCAGTAGCTAAATATTCTAAGAATATGAATATTTCCGGCTGAGTTGAGTGTTGAGTAGGGCGGTCCAAAAATTTTTTTTTCGAATTTTTATGCAAAACGCCCGGAAATGCGTTCGAATCCACAAAAAAATAAATGCATTTTCTCCCATAAGAAGAAAAGACGTTGTCGTAAATTTTATTCAGAAATCTCAATATTAGATGAATCTAGTTCGAAATTCACCATTTCTCTTCACAATTGGTCACAGAATGCAAATAAAATATTACTTTCAAATATCACCCCCATAAGTCTGTTTCATAGGGTCCCAAAAAACCTCCATAAGTGAAAAAATGGGTTTTTCGAGTTCTTGGCGCTAATTATGATTTTTTTGCGGTTTTTTTAACGCAGATTGTTTCAGATACATGAAATACTACTTTATACTGATAATTAGATGTTTATCCAAATAGTTCAAATAATTCATTATTATAGATTTAATGCTTTCACGATGATCTATTATGATGAAATAAGGTATTTCGGGTTTCGATCGTGTACAAAATTATTTGAAAAATTAATTATTACTTTACTCTCTTTGAAAAGTGATAAAAATTTCAAAAGTTTCAGGACAAAACCGCAACTATGTAGTATTCTTCGAGAAGAAGATAGCTATAAACAATAACAATTTGTTTAAACGATTTTTTTTTTGCTAAACTAAATTAAGTGATTACCCACTTCAAGTGAAAAGTGGCCAAAAAGTTGTAAATTTCAGAAAAAACCGCAACTTTGTAGCATTATTCTACAAGAAAATTGCTATGAATAATAACGAATTGTTCAAACAACTATTTTTGTTAACTTTGATTGATTATTACCTTGCTCTAACTAGAACGTTAAGAATAAGTGGAAAAATTCAAAAAAAAAATCTTGACTTTTTAACCCTTTTCTGAGAGAATGTTGCTAAAAACAATAATGAACTGTTTAAACAATTTGAATAAACATGTAAATATCAGTATAAAGTAGTATTCCGTGTATCTGAAACAATCTGCGTTGAAAAAACCGCAAAAAAATCATTATTCGCGCCAAAAACTCGAAAAACCCATTTTTTCACTTATGGAGGTTATTTGGGACCCTATGAAACAGACTTATGGGAGTGCTATTTGAACAGTAATATTTTATTCACATTCTGTGGCCAATTGTAGAGAGAAATGGTGAATTTCGAACTCGATTCGTCTAATATTGAGATTTCTGAAGGAAATTTACAAAAACGTCTCTTTTTCTTATGGGAAATACGTGTTAAACTTCACGGGGCTTGCGGCACCTCTAAATATTTTGTTTTTTCAAAACAAAAAAAATGCATTTATTTTTTTGTGAATTCGAACAAATTTCCGGGCGTTTTGCATAAAGATTCGAAAGAAATTTTTTTTGGATCACCCTAATGCGCAATACATATGGGGAGACAGAAGTATAAGAGCGACCCTGAAATTGAGAGATGGTAAAAGATATTGAAAAAGATTGCGCGAAAGTGTGCGAGAGATACAAATTCTAAATTACGAAGGGTGGAATTCAAGTGTGTAAGAATTTTTCAAGGCATCCAGGGCTGCTTTATGTAATAACCTTAAAATATATCTATATATTAAAAGTATATTAAAACACAAACCGATGTCCTCATTTTTGGCTATGCGATAAGAATGCTCAGAATTTGAAACTTTGAATGTTAGATATCTAATGATCAAAACAGTGATGTTAGTTGCTTTTTAAGGAACTAATGTTTAACAAAAAAGATAAATTCTTAACTTTAATGTCGAATCTTCAATCGAAAAAGAAACTTTCAACATGAGAGTTCAAATTTCGATTAAGCAGTTAAAATTTTAATCAATAAGATGAACTCTCATCCAAGAAGTATATTTTTTTTATAAAAAAAAGATCAATTCTCAACATAAAATGGAATCCAACTAACTGGACCTTCTAGAATAGTTCATTGTCAACCCAAAAAGACCAATTTTGATAATAATATTTTTTCAGATAATGGAGTTGAATTTTCGGTTGAAAGTTTAGTTTGTAACAAAAAAAAAAACTTTTTGCTGACAAACGAGTTAGATTTTTGAAGGACGATATTAATTCACTGGAATTTAACGCAAAATAGTTGAACCCTTAACAACAACAGAATAATTTTCAACCTAGCAACTGCATTTTCAAGCCAAAAAAGTCCATCAAAATTGTTGAATTTTTATCTAACCGAACTCTGAAATTGACTTTTTCTCCTTATGTCTAAAAGTCTTCCTATAGATTTTCAGAATTACAATAGTCGTAACAGAAAAATAGTTGCAAAAGCAATAAGATTGTAAAGATTTTTATAGTTACTGTTACTGAAATACATGTTACTAGTTACTAATTCCTTATTTATTCACAAAAGGAAGTTTGTTGAGACTATCGTTGCCAAAAAAAAGAACTATTTACTTAGTATCACAATTTCTGATCCTGGAAAGTTTCAACTCAAAAAATTGAAATTGTAGTTTTCATGTTTTAGGAAACAGATGACTTAAACGGTCTAATTATTACGCGTTGTCTTTTTTCAAATTTTTATGAAACATATATAATTTCCTGATATTTTGTGTGTAAAAATTGATGATCTCCGTGTAAAAGGATCTCTGTTCGGCAAATCTACATCATTCCACGAGGATAAGTGCCTTATATTTGCCCATCAACTTTATTGAGTAGATGAATTTTTGTTGTTGTTGTTGGGAATTCGTACTTTTCGCGGTTGCACTTCGAAATTTCCTCGCAAATTCATGCTTCCCTATTACGCTTTGTTTTTCCAAATTTTTAAGAAGTATGATCGACAAATATTTTTGTGTGTAAAATTTATAAGCTCAGTGTAGAAGGATCTTTGTTCGGCAGATCATCATTCCACGAGGATGATTGCCTTCCTTACGCTTAGGAGTTTTTCTACTAATTTTAGATTCTTCTTCAATGACGCTAAATTGTTTTGTGCGAAATTCGACTAGCTCTTATTTGATCCGTTTACAAGAATTCCTATCAGATTCCTGCAGTGGACTGGTGACCCACTCTGTGTAAAAATAACCAATAATAATTCGTTTATAATGATTAAACGTAAACGAGTTTAGCTTACCCCGAAAGGGATTTGGCTTAATGGTATACTAATAATAATGTTTCGTCAAAGGGAGCGAGGGAATATTTTATATAATAGTAGTTTATTAATATCGTTTATGATCAAAAATGAACATTGGTTAGAATAAAATATGTTGTCTAGATTTCTAGAAACTTACGATGTACTGAAGCCGATACAAGTTCGACTCACAGTCGATATTAATTTATGATATTTTTTACAGGAGTTGTTTTTAACATAGGGGATACGTATATAATGTACATTATACAGCCTGATGTATGATCGATAAATACGAATAATGAACTTCCTTTAACAGAAGTTAGCTCGCTTAATTTGATATTTGTTTCAGGCACGAAATGGGATAAAAATGTATTTAAAAGTTGAGAATATTACAGAATCCCCAAATTTAAAAATTATCTTATTACGTGCCTGCTTTAATAATCTGTAATTGATGTCTACTTTGGATAAGTACTTATGATAATGTCATTTAGCGATCCATATTGATTTTTTTTCTATCAGACGCGCTTAAGTATAAATTGCCTTCTTATTCTCTGCAGTCTCACAAGCGTATAAATAATGGCAAAAAGCATGCAATTTCGCCTTTTGAAACAGTTCATGACTGTGATTCAGTCTTCTTTAACTTGCCCTCAAAATTATAATTGTGCGATCAACGCACCAAGCTCTAACAATTTTGAAAATTGTCCTCTATTTAGGCATTTAAAACCTTAAGAAAGAAAAGGACAAAATGTTTTTTCAACGAATGTAATCGCAGAATGCCATTGAATCACAGAAAAGTTGAAACAATGTTTAACACTATCATAAAATTCTATTTACATTTCTCAAATAAATTCTTGATCGAATTTTGTATTTGCAGATGGCGAAATTATTCTGCTATATAACAATATTTCTCTATCTAGCGAGAAAAAATAAAGCTTTGACATTTCAAAAGTGAAGGATTTTAGAATGCAACAACTTATTAATTAGGCAGCTTTCAAAATTAAATAATTTTCTACAAAGAGATTCTAAATATGAGAAGCTGGATTTAAATAACTAGCAAATATTAAAGTATTCAAAAAGATCTGTTTCTTCACGGTCTTCACCGCTAATTATTTCATCAAAGTGAAACTTTTTGTTAAATAAAAAGTTCCAGCGTGGGGAAAATGCAAGAGATCTACGATATTCGCATTGAGTATCAAACTTACAGTGTATCTATTAGTGGAAAAGTTGGATATACACGATTTCGGCTTTAGGATCATTTTTTTGAAATGTTTAGGTTCTGAGAATAGAAAAAGGAGGCGGTCCAGCCTGTCTCATCATCAAAGCGAAGCTGCTAAGGCCTTCCTCGTTGGTGTTTTGTCCGCTTGGTGAATTCTGAGAGTTGCTAACATTTTTGTTCCTGTTGCTGCTATGACTTTGCAAATGTTTTTTGAGATGATCCTTCCTGTAAAAAGCTTTCCCACACTCGGTGCAAACCTGATTTTTGCTACCAGAGTGAATTATCATGTGTCGAGCTAAATGCTCGTTGCGTTTGAAGGCTTTGCAACACATACTGCATTGAAATGGCCTGTCTTTATTGTGACCTTGTTTGTGACGATCTAGATGTTCTTTGCGTTTTAGACTTGCACCACAAATATCGCAGATATGTGGCCTTTGTCTGTGATCCTCCAAATGCTCGTGAAGCGTTTCGCGATCTTCGAATCTGTAGGCGCACTCTGGGCAATGATAGATCAACATTCCTGGGGAACAACATACATTAATTTGGATATAAGTGCGGATTTATTCTTATCTTTATCTGGCTCAAAGTTTCTTCGGTCTTATAAACCTCACTTTGAAGGGAGGCAGAATATAAGAAGGTGGGAGACATTTTTTCAAAACTATTTTTTTGCATAGAAAATTCTTATTAGATCCAATGTACATCGTTCTGAAAAGATTTGTTTGAAATCGAATTTTCTATAGCAGTAATAAGAACTTGGTTGCACAAAAAGAGGTAGAGAAAGTAGATAAAAGCATCGTTTTATTTAAAAATTTCGACTTTTCCGTTAAGATTTGATAGCTCAATTGGATTTTTCACTCCCCACTCTTTTCTTTAAAAATTACTTTGATTTTTCGAATAGAAAAAAAGTATTTTATCATTTCCTCAAACTTCAAGACCGTTTCCTAATCATTTTCCTGTTTCTAAACTTCATGTTTTACCTAAAATGAATATATGTTTCATGTTTGAGCCACACATGTATGTGAACTTGATCAATTTGTTACCTCAAAGTTCAATTTCAATATTTAATAAAATAAAAAATAAAAAAATAGATTCTTGGTTGGAAATGGGTTTTCTTTGAGCAGCAGAAACATTTATTTGAATAACTTAATGGATCAACGAAAAATTTTGAAAGTTGATTATATCTAATTACTTAAAAGTGCCTCAAAGCAAGAAATTTTCAGGCTATTTTTGTAAATTGATTATTAAATTTTTTAGTACCGTAAAGTCTATTTGGACCATGTGAAAAAAATGTTGACCCAATTCTGTTAACTTTGGACTTTATTATCTCATAACTGGTAAGTTATTTGCAATCAACCTTTTTTTGCTATCGACTCAGGAATATGTCAGTTCTTAAACAAATTTTTGTTTTTCCGTTTAAATCGCGAACTCGATTTACAGAATGTTTTTTTCCTCTCCTGTGAAATTGCCAAGTTGTCCCTCCCTTTCTTACGTTCTACCACCCTTCATTTAATGAACAATCTGAGAATTGAAGTATGGCAAGTTTGAGCTAGAAAAGAAACCAGATTTGAACATCAAACTACAGAGCTCAAGACGCCCTCAGAACAAGGAAAATAGGGCGAGTTTTAACGGAAATAGAATTAATTCTTTTGAATCAAATAAAAGCAGATGCCAGATTTGATCTAATATGAAACGCTCATAATCTATAAAATATTTCCGAAAGGACGACCTTTGAACCAAAAAATCTAACTAAAAATGAATTGATCATTCTTCAGTTGACAAAATTTACTTTTTACCAAACAAAAATTAAATTTTAACGGAAATTTAACATTTACAACCCAAAAGAAGATTCTTCAAAGAAAAAATAATATTGAACAAAGTAGTTCAACTTTTAACCTGGTTGTCGAATTTTCAATAGAAAATATGAATTCTCAAAGAAGAATGCAATGTTATTTTAACCCTAAAAGGTTTTGATTTTCAACAAAATAGTTTAATACTCCAGCAAACAAATTAATTTCCAATCAAACAGTTGAATTTCTAAACAAAAAATATTAGGTTTCTATCAAGATTTATTTTTATCAGAAATGACAAATATTCAACGAAATTGACATTTCTGACTAAGAATTTATCTTTGATAGTTAAAAATTTATCTTATTAGCAAAAAAAAATATATATATATATATATTCCTAGTTGGGAATTCATATATTCCGTTGAAAATTGAACTTATAGCAGAATTTTCTAGCTAAAAAGACAAATCATTTTGAATACAGTTGAATTTTTAACCCGAATATTTAAACTTTCAATCCCAAAGGGAGAATTTTCTATGAAAAAAGATGAATGTTTAACAAAATAATCAATTTTTCAACCAAAAAGAATGAACTTTTAATCACAAATAGTTGGATTATCTCATTGGGTTCTAATAATTCCCTTTGTATTTGAGAGAAAAAACGAGGGGAAGAGGAATTTCCTCAAAAACAGGGAGAATAAGAGATATTCTTCCATCTGCAAATTGAGAGAATTATTGAAAAAATATTGACTTCTCGCACCATTGATGTGTTGTGGTTCGACTTCATATTCGATCTTGGGTCGAACTTCCTGACAATTATGAGTCGAGTTATTGCTACTATTGTCATCGTATTTGGATACGTAAGGAATACCAAGAGTGCTGGAGCACCGTGCAGCCAAATACTCTGAAGTCAGTCTAAAGTCTATTTGCAATGGATCTGTCATTGTAGATGCATCCACTTTCTGAACAGTTTGGGTCCCAGAAGACTGGTGAGAACTTGTAGGACATATTTCCTTATTCCCGCAGTCGTTATCGTTTCTGTTTTCATCATTTTGTTGATTATGTTGTTCCCCGTGACGAGGATAGTCAAAGCCGGTCATGTTAGGTTGTGGATGTTGGGAGTGGATTTCCGAAGGGTATTTCACATTTCGTGGATCGTAAGCCATCTTCTCGATGAGACTTACTAGTTTCGTTTCTTTCACATCTGGAAAAAATTAAATAAATAAAATGAATCAGAAATATTCGAATTGACAGGTAAATTTCTTTGATGTCATGGATGGCTACTGTAATCGCAATAAAAACTGTATCTAAAACTCTTCACCTGTACCTGTGAGGAATTCCTTTGATTGGCAGTAAATAAACCAAAAAATATGAATTTAAAATATTTTCTTTTATAAATTAATTATTTTGTCGGATTAAAATCCTTAATATAAGAAGTTCTCTGAATTTGAATAAATCAATTTAAACTAATTACCCTCTTTTGAAAGCTAAATAGATTTCTCTTTGAGCCGATTTTTCACAACCCTCAAATGCAAGAAAAAAAACTCCAGAAAAATTTGATGAATAGGATATAAGAATTACAAGCATAATCAGAACACAAGAGGTTGTAGACGTTTCGTAACTTGAAGAACGGACAATGGTTTTATGGGGCAGGTCAGTAACAGAAAAGGTGAAGAATCTTTGAGAAGAAAATATGAGCAAAATTAAGAAACCACATCTGATCATGCAAATTTGAGAAGTATTTTTCAGTGTGTTCAAAAAATGATTGTATCACACGTACTTACAATTACTCCTTGTCTTCCCAGGGATTCGCGAACTCAGCGCACCTTCAGAGACTATTTGTTTGTATCACGGTTTGTAGAAAACCGGCCATCTTTGGAAATCAGCTGCTGGGGACCGCCTTAAAATGTTCACAACCGGCAAACTCTGTCCTTGAAAGTTCACAACGATATCACGAAATCACCACGCAATAATAAGTATCCGAATTCTACTTTATCTTCTGGTTTATATTAAGGAATCTAATCCATCGGTTTTCTCGGACGAATAAAACGTTGTTTTTTTTGCACTTAGATTTGATTAATCAAACGTAGCGCTAAAGTCAACAACGGCGGTTCAAGGGACTCTGTTGTCCTCGAAATTATTCATTCAAAAGAATTTTTAGATTATCATGATTGAAATCGAAACGGGAGACATATTTCAGTTGAAAAACCTAATAACTGGATTTCGGATCTTGTTCATAAAAAGTTATTTATATTAGTTACATAAATATAGTAAGAACAGGGGAATTTGAAAAATCATACTGTGGCGCCCTTCAATCAGATTTGCCGATTTGAGACTAAAAATAAAATGAGGTTATCTATTGAGAGATGTGCTATAATGTTTATTTCCTCCACCAGAGTGAGATGGTGTGTCTTTCTTGGTACAAAGATATTTATCTTTGGTATATCTATATATGCACCACATATGCATTATGTATGCATTATTACTAATAAATTTAACCTGTAAAAAATAACATACCGAACAAAACCAGGTACATAAAAAACATGAACATTATAAAAAATATATATATCTTGATATAATTTCTGGTTATAAAAAAATGAATTCCATTTGTTTAAACAAATCAAATAAACGAATTTATCCTTTTTTCATTTTACAATATGTAGATTTGGTTTTTCCAGCGAAATTCATTTTTATGTCTTGCTAGTAGCTCTCTATAGTTATCGTTTGATCATAGTAAACAATAAGTAATTGATGTTAATAATTTATTAAACAAATGCATGATTTTGCCATGTTTCAGTAGTTAAATTTAGTTTCTTCAACACAATCAATTGAGGATGATTGGCTCATTATAACTAATGAGCCATTATACTGTGATATTTTGCTGTTAGAGAACAATTCATCATTTTTAAACAAATTAAATGAACAAATTACTCTGTGACCGTTTTCAATAGAAGAGCCATATTTTTCTTTTGTGGAACGCAATTTTATTTGGAACAACACGAACGAACTGCGAGTTATTCATACATTTTTGATAATTTCGACGAATTTTTATATATAATTGAAAAAATAGTAAACATGTCCTGTTGGATGACACAGTATCATAAAAAAGCGATCTTGATTGAAAATTGTAGTCGAATTCATAAATAACACTACGTTGTTTTAATTGAAAAAGGCCTATTGATTATACACATCCAATTGATCGTAAAAAAGCTAAATTTATCTGCTAGAACATGGCCAAATTAGGCATTTGCTTATTAAGTTATTGAACAACATTGACTAAATGTGTAACATTCATAAAAAGCAGCTACAGAGAACTACTGGCAAGACATTGACAATATATTTTTCTGAAGAAACAAAATCATTATGTTGAAAAATGTCAAAACAATTAATTTATTTACTTAATCTGTTTAAATGAATAGGAATATCTTAATTTCATAAACAAGTATCATATCAAGAGGTATTCCCAACATGTATGTAGTTGATTGAAAAACGAATTCCTTCTATTGGAAAATGACAATATTATGCAATATTTTAATAATTTTGTTTGAAAAAAATAATACTTGGTGCGTGAAATCAAAGAATCGCACAAAAGAATAAGTAAGATATTTACTGTCCTTTTTATTCGAGAAACGAAACAAATTTATTTAAAAATGACGAATTTATGCATTTGTTAATATAATTTGTATAGGTAATGAAAAAAATATCTGTATTTCTTGTAACTCATAACGGAATTGTTCTTCTAGCTAATTATTGGGTTGTTTTTCACTATTTAAATTGACCAAAACGCACAACATTTTTTCCTGAAAACAAACAACACAAACTCGAACTCAGTGGCGTAGGAATGGGGGGAATATCCGTTATAGAAAACCCAAAAACTATTCTCGGAAGCGAAGGAGCATTTTGAAAAATTTTTTGGACTTTTTTTTCCAAGATTTACAAATTGTTATTAAGGTTTC
>WSXT02177509.1:0-11273 GCA_011762715.2 Neuroterus valhalla | reverse complement strand
ACCCCAGGGGGGGAGGAGGGGGGGAAAAACCCTTTAAAAAAAACCCAAAAACTTTCCCCGGAGGCCCCGAACCCCCAAATTTTAAATTGGGTCTCCCCCCCCCCCCCCCCCCCCGAAAAAATCTTCTACTACGCCACTGCGCGAACCTACAACTGATTCAGAAATTATATTCATGAAAAAAAATGAAAGTCGGAACTCAACATTTCTTTCGGATGCCCATAAAGCAAGAACCTGCATAGAACAAAATTCAAATTTTTCCGGAACCATAATTTTTGCGTTGTTTTCATGTTTCTTGGGGCTTTTCTTGGGGAATTTTTGGCCCACATTTCCGGTTTCTTCGCTCAAGTATTCTTTTTGAAAATTCAAATTTTTTTTGGAGGTGCTTGCTTGAATCAAGCTAGCATCTCCATTACACGAAAATCCAAAAAAATAAAAAATAAAGCCTGGCATAATTGGGAACTTTTCTTCGGCTCTTGAATGCACCAACAACCAATTTCGAACAACCTCCCTTTCGTACTAAAAACCACACCTTTTTGAAAATTGTGGAAAATAAGAAATGAAGCCCAAGAGAATTTTAGGCCTTTTCAGGCTCTTGAATGCACCAATAAACAATTTTCGGAAAGCCACACTTATGTACCAAAAAAACTAACCCCTTTTTGAAAATTGAAAATAATTTGAATGAAGCCCAAAAAACTTATTGGTTTCTTTTGGGCTCTCAAATACAAATAAGCATTATCTTATTTTTGAGTTCCTCAAAAATATCAGATTTGTTTTAGGGTTCCAACCCTCAGCGCTGCAAAGCACCTGCTTTGTGTAAGGCAGATATAACTTTGCCGGAAATATTAATCAGGTGAAACTTGAGAGCAAATACATTTTATTATTTTTGGGCTACTCGGAAATACCAACTTTGATTTTTCGATCCAAAATTCTAGCGACCCTTCAAGTAGGATATGAACGTGAGTCAAGATATCTTCGTAGTGAATTAAATAATTAGTAAAATAATGATAAGAGATACTTTTAGGCAATAAGAATTGAAGTCAAAAAAAGTTTGTATTTTCGAGGAGCTCAGATAAACTTGAATGAATTGTCTTTCGTGGATCACATTAATATTATTTTAGGCAAAGTCACATCTGCTTTATGTTAAGAGGGTGCTTTTCAGAGTTAAGAGTTGAAGCCAAAAAATCAAAGCATGTATTTTCGAGAAGCCCAGAAATAATAGAATAAATTGGCGTTCAAGGATCACATTAATATGATTTCCGGGAAACTCATATCTGCTTTACACAAAGAGGGTGCTTTTCAGCGTTAGGGGTTGAAGGCAACAAATTAAAGTTTGTATTTTCCAGAAGGCCAGAAATAATAGAAGAAATTGGCGTTCAAGGATCACGTTAATATGATTTCCGGGAAAGTCATATCTGTTTTTCAACAAAAGGGTGCTTTCCATCGTTAAGGGATGAAGCCAAAAAATCAAAAAATGTATTTTCGAGGAGCCCAGAAATAATAGAATAAATTCGCGTTCAAGGATCACATTAATATGATTTCCGGAAAAGTCATATCTGTTTTATACAAAGAGGGTGCTTTTCAACGTTGAGGGTTGAAGGCAAAAAATTAAAGTTTGTATTTTCGAGAAGGCCAGAATTAATAGATTGAATTGGCGTTCAAGGATCACGTTAATATTATTTCCGGGAAACTCATATCTGCTTTACACAGAAAGGGTGCTTTTCAGCGTTAAGGGTTGAAGCCAAAAAATCAAAGCATGTATTTTCGAGGAGTCCAGAAATAATAGAATAAATTGGCTTTCAAGGATCACGTTAATATGATTTCCGGGAAAGTCATATCTGTTTCATACAAAAAGGGTGCTTTTCAGTGTTAAGGGTTGAAGCCAAAAAATCAAAGCATGTATTTTCGAGGAGCCCAGAAATAATAGAATAAATTGGCGTTCAAGGATCACGTTAATATGATTTCCGGGAAAGTCATATCTGTTTTATACAAAAGGGGTGCTTTTCAGCGTTAAGGGTTGAAGCAAAAAATCAAAGCATGTTTTTTCGAGGAGCCCAGAAATGATAGAATAAATTGGCGTTCGAGGATCACGTTAATATGATTTCCGGGAAAGTCATGTCTGTTTTATAGAAAGAGGGTGCTTTTGAACGTTAAGGGTTGAAGGTGAAAATTAAAGTTTGTATTTTCGAGATGGCCAGCATTAATAGATTGAATTGGCGTTCAAGGATCACGTTAATATTATTTCCGGGAAACTCATATCTGCTCTACGCAAAGAGGGTGCTTTTCAGCGTTAAGGGTTGAAGGCAACAAATTAAAGTTAGTGTTTTCCAGAAGGCCAGAAATGATAGAATGAATTGGCGTTCAAGGATCACGTTAATTATATTTCCGGGAAAGTCATATCTGCTTTATTCAACTAGGGTGTTTTTCAGCGTTAAGAGTTGAAGCAAAAAAACCAAAGCATGTATTTTCGAGGAACACAGAAAAAATAGAATAAATGGGCGTTCAGGGATCACGTTAATATGATTTCCGGGAAAGTCGTATCTGTTTTATACAAAGAGGGTGCTTTGAACGTTAAGGGTTGAGGGAAAGAATTAAAGTTCGTATTTTCGAGAAGGCCAGAATTATTAGATTGAATTGGCGTTCAAGGATCACGTTAATAATATTTCCGGGAAAGTCATATCTGCTTTATACAATGAGGGTGCTTTTCAGCGTTGAGGGTTGAAGCCAAAAAATCAAAGCATGTATTTTCGAGGAGCCCAGAAATAATAGAATAAATTGGCGTTCAAGGATCACGTCAATATAATTTCCGTGAAAGTCATATCTGTTTTATACAAAAAGGGTGCTTTTCAGCGTTAAGGCTTGAAGCCAAAAGATCAACGCATGTATTTTCGAAGAGCCCAGAAATGATAGAATAAATTGGCGTTCAAGGATCACGTTAATAATATTTTCGGAAAAGTCATATCTGTTTTATACAATGAGGGTGCTTTTCAGCGTTAAGGGTTGAAGCCGAAAAATCAACGCATGTATTTTCGAGGAGCCCAGAAATAATAGAATAAATTGGCGTTCAAGGATCACGTCAATATGATTTCCGTGAAAGTCATATCTGTTTTACACAAAAAGGGTGCTTTTCAGCGTTAAAGGTTGGAGCCAAAAAATCAAAGCATCTATTTTCGAGGAGCCCAGAAATAACAGAATAAATTGGCGTTCAAGGATCACGTTAATATGACTTCCGGAAAAGTCATGTCTGTTTTTTACAAAGAGGGTGCTTTTGAACGTTAAGAGTTGAAGGCAAAAAATTAAAGTTTGTATTTTCGAGATGGCCAGCATTAAAAGATTGAATTGGCGTTCAAGGATCACGTTAATATTATTTCCGGGAAACACATATCTGCTTTACACAAAGAGGGAGCTTTTCAGCGTTAAGCGTTGAAGCCCAAAAATCAACGCATGTATTTTCGAGGAGCCCAGAAATGATAGAATAAATTGGCGTTCAAGGATCACGTTAATAATATTTCCGGAAAAGTCATATCTGTTTTATACAAAGAAGGTGCTTTTCAGGAGTAACGGTTGAAGCCCAAAAACCAAAGTTTGTATTTTCGAGGGTGCCAGGATTCAAAGAATCGATTGGCGTTTAAGGATAAAGTTAATATTATTTCCGGAAAAGTCATATCTGCTTTATACAATGAGCGTGCTTTTCAGTGTTAAGGGTTGAAGCCCAAAAATCAAAGCATGTATTTTCAGGAGCCCAGGATTATTATAATAAATTGGCGTGCAAGAATCTCGTTAATATGATTTCCGGGAAACTCATATCTGCTTTACACAAAGAGGGTGCTTTTCAGCGTTAGGGGTTGAAGGCAACAAATTAAAGTTTGTATTTTCCAGAAGGCCAGAAATAATAGAAGAAATTGGCGTTCAAGGATCACGTTAATATGATTTCTCGGGAAGTCTTATCTTCTGTTTTATACAAAGAGGGTGCTTTTGAACGTTGAGGGTTGAAGCCAAAAAATCAAAGCATGTGATTTGAAGGGGCCCAGAAATAATAGAATAAATTAGCGTTTTAGTATCACGTTAATATGATTTCCGGAGAGTCATATCTGTTTTATACAAAGAAGATGCTTTTCAGCGTTGAGGGTTGACACCAAAAAATCAAAGCATGTATTTTCGAGGAGCCCAGAAAAAGGTGAATAAATTGGCCTCCAAGGATCACGTTAATATGATTTCCGGGAAAGTCACATCTGTTATATACAAAGAGGGTGCTTTTCAGCGTTAAGGGTTGAAGCCAAAAAATCAAAGCATGTATTTTCGAGGAGCCCAGAAAAAAGTGAATAAATTGGCGTCCAAGGATCACGTTAATATGATTTCCGGGAAAGTCATATCTTTTTTATACAAAGGGGGTGCTTTTCAGCGTTAAGGGTTGAAGCCAAAAAATCAAAGCATGTATTTTCGAGGAGCCGAGAAATAATGGAATAAATTAGCGTCCAAGGATCACGTTAATATGATTTCCGGGAAAGTCATATCTTTTTTATACAAAGGGGGTGCTTTTCAGCGTTGAGGGTTGAAGCCAAAAAATCAAAGCATGTTTTTTCGAGGAGCCCACAAATGATAGAATAAATTGGCGTTTAAGGATCACGTTAATATGATTTCTTGGAAAGTCATATCTGTTTTATACAAAGAGGGTGCTTTTGAACGTTGAGGGTTGCAGCCAAAAAACCAAAGCATGTATTTTCGAGCAGCCCAGAAATAATGGGATAAATTAGCGTTCAAGGATCACGTTTATATGATTTCCGGAGAGTCATATCTTTTTTATACAAAGAGGGTGCTTTTCAGCGTTAAGGGTTGAAGTCAAAAAATCAAAGCATATATTTTCGAGGGGCCCAGAAATAGGTGAATAAATTCGCGTTCAAGGATCACGTTAATATGATTTCCGGGAAAGTCATATCTGTTTTATACAAAGAGGGAGCTTTTCAGGATTAACGGTTGAAGCCAAAAAATAAAAAAATGTATTTTCGAGGAGCCCAGAAATAATAGAATAATTTGGCGTTCAAGGATCACATTAATATGATTTCCGGGAAAATCATATCTGTTTTATACAAAGAGGGTGCTTTTCAACGTTAAGGGTTGATGGCAAAAAATTGAAGTTTGTGTAATCAAGATGGCCAGAAATGATAGAATGAATTTTGGCGATCAAGGATCACGTTAATATTATTTCCGGGAAACTCATATCTGCTTTACACAAAGAGGGTGCTTTTCAGCTTTAAGGGTTGAAGGCAACAAAAGAAAGTTTTTATTTTCGAGGAGCCCAGAAATAATAGAATGCATTGGCGTTCAAGGACCACGTTAATAATATTTTCGGGAAAGTCATATCTGATCTTTACAAATAGGGTGCTTTTCAGCGTTAAGGGTTGAAGCCCGAAAGCTAAAGTTTGTATTTTTGAAGATGCCAAAATTCATAAAATCAATTGGCGTTCAAGGATCACGTTAATATTTTTTCCGGGAAAGTCATATCTGCTTTATACAATGAGGGTGCTTTTCAGCGTCAAGGATTGAAGCCAAAAAATCAAAGCATGTATTTTCGAGGAGCCCAGAATTGATAGATTGAATTGGCGTTCAAGGATCACGTTAATATTATTTCCGGCAAAGTCATATCTGCTTTACACAAAGAGGTTGCGTTTCAGCGTTAAGGGTTGAAGCCAAAAAATCAAAGTATGTATTCCCGTGGAGCCCGGAAATAATAGAATGAATTGGCGTTCAATGATTACGTTAATTTTTTTTCGGCAAATTCATATCTGCTCCAAGCAAAGAGGGTACTTTCCAGCGTTAAGGGTTGAAGCCAAAAAGTTGAAGTGATATTTTCTAGGATCCCAGGAATAATTGAATGGATAGGTGGTAAAGGACCACGTCAATATTATTTCTGGCAAAGTCATATCTGTTTTTTTACTAAAGGGTGCTTTTCAGCGTGGAGGGTTGAAGCCGAAAAAGCAAAGTTTGAATTTTCGAGGAGTCCAGAATTAAAAGAATGAATTGGCGTTCCAGGATCACGTTAATATTTTTTCCAGCAAATTCATATCTGCTTCATACAAAGAGGGTACTTTTCAGCGTTAAGGGTTGGAGCCGAAAAATCAAAGTGGTATTTTCGAGGATCCCAGGAATAATTGAATGGATAAGCGATGAAGGACCACGTCAATAATATTTCAGGCAATGTCATATCTGTTATTCACAAAAGGGCGCCTTTCAACGTTAAGGGTTGAAGCCCGAAAACCAAAGTTGGTATTTTCGAGGATGCCAGAATTCATAGAATCAATTGGCGTTCAATAATCACGTTAATATTATTTCCGGGAAAGTCATATCTGCTTTATACAATGAGGGTGATTTTCAGCGTTAGGGTTGAAGGCAAAATATCAAAGCATCTATTTTCGAGTAGCTCAGAAATAATAGATTAAATTGTCGTTCAAGGATCACGTTAATATGATTTCCGGGAAACTCATATCTGCTTCACAGAAAGAGGGTGCTTTTCAGCGTTAAGGGTTGAAGCCCAAAAAGCAAAGTTTGTATTTTCGCGGATCCCAAAAATAACAGAATGGATTGGCGTTCAAGGATCACGTTAATATTATTTCCAGGAGAGTCATATCTGCTTTACATAAAGAGGGTGCTTTTCAGCGTTGAGGGTTGTAGCCCAAAAAGCGAAGCATGTATTTTCGAGGAGCCCAGAAATAATAGAATGAATTGGCGTTCAATGATCACGTTAATATGATTTCCGGGAAACTCATATCTGCTTTACACAAAGAGGGTGCTTCTCAGCGTTAAGGGTTGAAGAGAACAGATTAAAGTTTGTATTTTCCAGAAGGCCAGAAATGATAGAATGCATTGGCGTTTAAGGATCACGTTAATATGATTTCGGGAAAGTCATATCTGTTTTATACAAAGAGGTTGCTTTCCAGCGTTAAGGGTTGTAGCCGAAAAATCAAAGCATGTATTTTCGAGGAGTCCAAAAATAATAGAATAAATTGGCGTTCAAGGATCACGTTAATAAGATTTCCAGGAAAGTCATATCTGTTATATACAAAGAGGGTGCTTTTCAGCGTTAAGGATTAAAGCCAAAAAATCGGAGCATGTATTTTCGAGGAGCCCAGAAATAATAGAATAAATTGGCGTTCAAGGATCACGTTAATATGATTTCCGGGGAAGTCATATCTGTTTTATACAATGAGGGTGCTTTTGAACGTCGAGGGTTGAAGGCAAAAAAATAAAGTTTGTATTTTCGAGAAGGCCAGAATTAATAGATTGGATTGGTGTTCAAGGATCACGTTAATATTATTTCCGGCAAAGTCATATCTGCTTTACACAAAGAGGTTGCGTTTCAGCGTTAAGGGTTGAAGCCAAAAAATCAAAGTATGTATTCTCGTGGAGCCCAGGGATAATAGAATGAATTGGCGTTCAATGATCACGTTAATTTGTTTTTCGGCAAATTCATATCTGCTTTACACAAAGAGGGTGCTTTTCATTGTTAAATCAAAGTGGTATTTTCGAGGATCCCAGGAATACTTGAATGGATAGGTGGTGAAGGACAACGTCAATATTATTTCTGGCAAAGTCATATCTCTTTTTGACAAAAGGGTGCTTCTCAGCGTAAGGGTTGAAGCCCAAAAAGCAATGTTTGTATTTTCGAAGAGGCCAGAATCAATAGAATGAATTGGCGTTCAAGGATCACGTTAATATTTTTTCTAGCAAAGGCATATCTGCTTTATACAATGAGGGTGCTTTACAGCGTTAAGGGTTGAAGCCAAAAAATCAAAGTGGTATTTTCGAGAATCCCACGAATAATTTATTGGATAGGTGGTAAAGGACTACTTCAATATCATTTCTGGCAAAGTCATATCTGTTTTTTACAAGAGGGAGCTTTTCAGCGTTAAGGGTTAAAGCCAAAAAATCAAAGTGGTATTTTCTAGGATCCAAGGAATAATTGAATGGATAGGTGGTAAGGGACCACTTCAATATCATTTCTGGCAAAGTCATATCTGTTTTTTACAAAAGGGTGCTTTTCAGCGTCGAGGTTTGAAGCCCAAAAAGCAAAGTATGTATTTTCGAGGAGCCCAGAAATAATGGAATAAATTGTCTTTCAAGGATCAGGTTAATATTATTTCCGGGAAAGTCATATCTGCTTTATACAAAGAGGATGCTTTTCAGCGTGAAGGGTTGAAGGCAAAAAATCAAAGTGGTATTTTCGAGGATCCCAGGAATACTTGAATGGATAGGTGGTGAAGGACCACGTCAATATTATTTCTGGCAAAGTCATATCTGTTCTTTACAAAAGGGTGCTTTTCAGCGTTGAGGGCTGAAGCCCAAAAAGCAAAGTTTGTATTATCGTAGAGGCCAGAATTAATAGAATGAATTGGCGTTCAAGGATCACGTTAATATTTTATGCGGCGAAGTCAGATCTGTTTCACACACAGAGGGTGCCTTTCAACGTTAAGTGTTTAAGAAAAAAAATCAAAGTTTGTATTTTCGAGGAGCGCAGGAATATTCGAATGGATAGGCGGTAAAGGATCACGTCAATATTATTTCCAGCAAAGTCATACCTGCTTTATATAAAGACGGTGCTTTTCAGCATTGAGGGTTTATGTCCAAAAACCCAAGTTTGTATTTTCGAGGATCCCAGGAATTATAGAAAGAACTGGCGTTCAAGGACCGCGGTAATATTTTTCCTGAAAAGTCCTTTCTGCTTTTTACAAAAAGTTTGCTTTCAGCGTTAAGGGCTGAAGCACAAAGAATCAAAGTGTCATTCTCGAGGAGTTTAGAAATAATAGAATGCTTAGGTGTATTCGAGAGCCCAAAAGAAGCTGAAAATTATTCCGTGCTTCATTAAAAATCTTTTGAATTTTCCGAAAGGGATTGGGTTTTCTGTACATGAGTGTGGTTTTCTGTTAATTTGTTATGGGTGCATTCAAGAGCCCGAAAAAGCCCAAAATTCTTTTAGGCTCCATTTTTAATCTTTCACAATTTTCAGAAAGGGTCCCGAATTCTGCCCAGTCTATTCAAAATTTTTTTAAAAATTCTGTGTATTAGAGATGCTAGCTTTATTCGAGCTAGCACCTTCAAATGAAATTCGATTTTTCAAGAAAATTACTTGAGCCAAAAAACAGGGAATGTGGGGAAGAAAAAGGCCCACAAAAAGCCGGAAATCAGCTCAAAATTCTGGTTCCCAAAAAAAGGATTCTGGTTCTGTGCAGATTCTAGCTTGATGGGCATGTCAAAGAAATATAAAGTTCTGACTCCCATTTTTTGGTTAAATATCTAATTTTTGAATAAGTAGTAGGTTTTAGTTTGTATACATCGTTTTCAGTAAACAAATTTTGTGCGTTTCGGTCAGTTCGAATGGTTTAGCTATACTTCCACATGAAAATAGTGCCCATCTTTTTTTGGAGTAGTTTTCAGGTTATTTGAATCACTTTCTGCACTCGTGGAGATCCCAGAAAAATACCAAGTATAACAGGCTTACATTTAAATATAGTGCATATTTCATTTTGAGAGCATCTAACCTAGACGATTATTTTGGTCCCAAAAAGGCCCATTATATTACATGATCCTGATATGCTCATATTTTGGAATAGTGCATATTCTTTTTGGCGTGCAGTATTTTGTCGTAAGGGTGGTTTCTGGGAAAATAATTTCGGCGCTTTCAGAGAGACCAAAATTTGTTTTAAATTCTGGTGTGTTTCATTTTTCAAATTCGCCGAATTCGCTCTAGTAGAGCAAATTTGGAGCAATTTTATTGTTTCTATATTTGAGTTTTGTAACATGTAAAAATCAATTCGAAAGCTTCCGACGAACCTATATCCACTAAAAGAATTCGCTACCAGGAGATATCTCACTAGTTTGCAGAAAAATGATTTTTAATGTTCGCATTTAAATGCTAATTAATTGTTTGTTATTGTAAGAATAAAGTAAACGACAAATATAAGGATATACGGTTTTCGCCAGCAGCTACAGCGCAGGAGGAGAAATCGCCGCTGACGAGCACCGTAGTGGGGGGAGGTGCGGTAGATGGCTGTCAGCGAAAAGACGATCGACCCAAAATACAGTCCGCGCACATCTGACCACGCAGACGCATATATCAATATCAATGGTACAGTAGTGGGAGATACTCATTTGAACTGTAGGATCTGATAAAAGCACGTGAGCTTATTTCACTGAGAGTGGGGTGGCCCGTGAACGTCACTCTGAAACAAGCGGCTACGGGCCTCCCCACTCCCAGCGAATTAAGTTAACGTGCTCTTCTTCTATCTGATAGCTCAATTAGTTACGTATCGTACGTGTGATGGCGATTTGAGGAGAGTGTACGCTTACCATATGGTAGCCCCCCCACACACAACCGGCAAGAAGGTCACCAAATGTTAACCAGTCAAAAAAAGAATAAAAAATTTGTATGGTTCGACAAATTAGGCAATGATTTCAATTTTTTTCAGTTTTTTTGAAAACATTATCTGATGATAATATATAATATGGTTCTTCTCAGGATATTGAAAAAAAGAAAAATATGTTAAAAATGCCGACAATAGCCGTTTCGGGAAAAAATTAGTCAATTTCATGAAAGAACAGTCTCCGGCCGATCAGTGCATCTGGTAACCCTACCGCATGGCAAGTTATCGGAGTTTGACCATACTGAGGCGTCATCCTCAAACTACTTTTGAATAATAAAGAAATCAGGAACACTTTTAACTAAATAAAAAAAATCGTGTGTTGTATTACAAGATGTTAAGATTTAAGAAAAATAATAACTTCTCGTATTGGATAATACAGCTATGCATTTCTTTCTAATTTAGAATTCAGGTATGCTTATGTTAATAAGCATGTTAATAAGAGAATCGATGTCGAATGACTTACATACAGATTTCTCGAACAATGCCCAAAAGCCATCCAGAAGTGGCATCTTGACGAGACATCTTGACGTGGCATCTTGACGCAACATCCTGACCATCTGTTCCTTCTACGAGAATGTCTCATCTCCTGATTGAAATGGTCTAGAAAAAATTATTTGTTCTAACTAAGAATATTTGGAGAATTACAGTGTAAAATTCTATAACCAACAAAAAAAAACTTCGGGAAAATCAACTTACATTCCGTAAAATCACAATCACCATTTGAAGATGAAGCAAAAGTGAACTCCCGAGCTGTTGTTCTTCTAAATTTGAACCATGAAAGTATGATTGGGGAAATTTATCCAATTCCAACAAATAGAAGAGATTTTTTTGGGGGAGGGGGGGGGGGGCGATGGAACGCCA
>WSXT02177498.1:0-21666 GCA_011762715.2 Neuroterus valhalla | reverse complement strand
AACAAAACTTCTCTACCGCTTTGGACAAACTTTGATCGAGTGCGCAGCACGAGACACGCGATGAGAATGTTTTCGTTAAAGCCGGAGAAGCTTCAACAAAAGAGAATTAGTGCTCATCAAATTGAAGTAGTCGACATTTCGCTTTTGAGTTTCACAAGCTCTATATACAACTGTAGGGAGGTACAAACGCCGAGCGCGTAGCGCGAGGTAAATCCATAACCGATCGCTATAACATTTTTCGTTGAAAATTGATAAATTAAGGTTTTGGATTCAACTAATTTTCGAGGATTTCATCAATTTCATTTCAAAATTAAGCAATTTGGTACAAAATTAACTTGAACCTTTCAAGTATGATTAATATCAAAACGATTAGAATGTAATATTTCTATTATTGTTATTATTATAAGTTTAAAACATTTCATTCTAATAGATCGTAAGAATGATTGAAATCTAAATTTTTCAAACTAGAAATGCTACTAATTCTATTTTTCGTTAAACATTCGTATTTTCGAGTTATTAGATTCAACTATTTTTTGGAAATTTCATCAATTTCATTCCAAAATTAAGCAATTTGGTAGAAAATTAACTTGAATCCTTCAAGTATGATCAATATCAGAACGATTGGAATGGAATCTTTATATTATTGCTATTATATTGTTATTATTACAAATTATAAGTGTAATTGTTCAAACATGAGTAGCGATAAGCGTTCATATGAAACGTGCTCCCACGGTCCTCCTCACTTCATGAGACACCAAACGCCCAAGTTTTCACACAAGTCACCTATCAACCCAGAGTGCGAAGCGGGAATCCAACCCGCAACCTGACGGAGAGGGTCCAAGGCTCATGCCTTAGCCCCAAGACTACTTGATAGCTCAAGTGTTATCAATATCGAAACGATGAAAATGAGATATTTTAAATTCCTCAAATTAATGAAATTATTAAATTTTACATTTTTTCAACTAAAAATGAAACCATCTCACTTTTTGTTTTAAATTCATATTTTCGGGTTTTGATTTTCAACAGTTATTTTCATTAGAATTTATGTTTTTTGCATCAAAGTTGACAATTAATTTCGCAGGAAATCAAGCTATTCATTAATGCATTTAACTTTTCAATTACTATGGATACCAGTTCCGCTCCATTATCTTGAAATGGCAATATTTAATTCGATAAAGTTCAATCTTTCATATCTATCTTAAACCCTACACAATTCAAACTCAATATCTGATAGAGTAATACTTTATTTTAAATTATATGAAGAAATGTATTGATGTTGCCTAATATGACCCAGAACGGAATCGAAAATAATAGAGATATAACAATTTCAGATACTAACCTTCTTTATTTTTACATTATTGATTAGCCGTACTTACAATAATTAACAAAACAAATTAGGTATCAATCGAGAAAAAACAGTATTGAAAATACGAGTATTACTTCAAAATATGAAAAGAAACGTTCATTGTGACAAAAATACAAGCAAATTTTTGAATTTAGAAACATGATTTTATAACAGAAACTGCAACAGAAAGACCTTTAGCAAAATTTGATTTGTTAATTGTAACGGGTGCGATAAATCGGAATGCGCCCATATTGCTCAATCTATGAATTTATTTCACAACACGAAATATGGCATAAAACCCATGTTGAAACGAGCATTACATAAGATAAAACGTATGAACGCACTAACTATCGCGAGATCTTCATGACAGGAGAAAATTATTTTTGTGCTGGTTTTTTGCTTGGTTTCAAGTAGAAATATGCGATAATCAGCCCTGTGACGGCATAAGTTGCCTTTGAGACCTAGAATACGATAATTATGGTATTTAACAGTTCAATTTGCAGAAGCAATTTTTGAGGTTAGATTATGGTACTTACATTTGCTCGTCCGAAGTTGGTCTGACTATTGAAATATTTCGCCAATCCTTTAAAATTCTCTGCGCCAGCTTCTTCAGCGTGACCCATCTTAGACTGTAAAAGCAATGTCAACTTAAACGTCAAAGAATTTTGCTTAAAGTGGGATCAAACTCTGACTTTACGTGAGAGACGTCACGTTAAGACGTTTCTTTCGTCTGCTAAGATTTTTATGGTGCTGCCATCTTTTACAACCTAACTTCCGTTTATTAGTTACTTAAACAATATGCATAAATGAACGTTAAGAACATAGTACTATCTTTTTTTAATCGATAAATAATTTAATTCCTTTATGTTAATATTCATGAGTTGCAGTCAATAAAAAATCATTCTTCCTGATGTTTGTGTTGCAGGCTGACCAGATGGCGGGAAAATTAAATTCGAACCTCAGATCTAATTCCTTCTGGTTTCCGTAATTGTTTGAATAAAAAGAAATTCTTCTGAAGATTTCTTTGTTACTATTCCTCCCCAACGTAACATATTAGTAAATTGATTTTAAAGAGGAGTTATTTTTTTATTTCATTTCGATATTAAGTTACTGGTGCCCCAATGCTATAAAATCTGTAATTGAAGATTGTACTCACATCCTCAAAATTTGTATACCTACAGAAATTAATGGCCTAAAAGACAAATAAAATTCAAGGGACTTGGAAAAAATAATCACATCCTACTTTTCAACTTCGGGTCGATTGAATTTTCTGTACAAATAGAATAGAATAACACTCGTATACGTAGCTTTTGCAATCTGAAACAAAGATTCATCTTTCAGAAAATTCTTGGAAGGATATCTGATTTTGTTTATTATCTTATGAAATATAATACATACTTTCGTCCTCCCATAAATCCTGTCTGAATGAATCACTTTCCCTACATTAAACTGCAACCTATTTTTAAAAGATACCATTGATTTTTTAACGATTTCACTGGTTTGTTGTCCTTCCGCACGTCCAGACGATTTTTGAAAAAATATGTTTGACAAAGAAGCTGGTAACTTATAATTGTTCGGAATTTTTGACAGAACATCTTTAGCCGAAAGCGATTTTAAAGTTACTTGTACGTTCGTTATATTTTCCTAAAATTTAGAATTGGATCAATATCAACTATTATCAAATAATTAGTTTAATCTGACGAACCTTAGCAACTACGAGGAACGAATTAAGAGAATGTTTCACTGCGTTGCCCTGATTTTCTACCATTTTTTGCAAATCATTTACGAAAGGCGCTGTTTCTCCCTTAGGAAGAGACTTACAAAGTTCCTTCGTTAGTTTTCTCACTTCAGTCATTTTTACTTCAAAGAACTTCGCAATTTCATATAATTCTTCTTTCTTCAAACTTTTCATTTTCAAACGTTTTTTCACTTCCATGAGCTGTTTAAGTTTTTCCTCTGAGGTTTTTTGCATAGAAGCAGCATATTGCAAAAGGAGTTTTCTCGTCTTTTCAGTTTCCTCTTTACTCATAGTTTTGAATTTCTGTAAATCATTTCCAGCGAAGTCCGATACTTTCTTTACGATCAGACCATAGAAATGTCTGATTGCTTTCTCGGCAGTGGTGACCACGTTTGACAAGTCACTCGTTTCATCTGACTTCTTCAAATCAGTTTTAAGGAATTCTGAATTTGAAAGAAGATTAGAGTTTAAACTTCGAAATTGGAATACATCTAAAGAAAATTAAAAACAAGAAATATTGCCTACTTTTAAAAATACTTCTCAAGTTTTCAATAACTGAATTAAGTTGCGAATGAAAATTATTTCCAGATTGTGACATTTTTTGAGGTTTTGGTACGTTAGGACATTTTGCTTGCGAGGAAGGTTTGTCAGAAGGAGTTTTGTCCGAAGAACTATTCTTATGAGATTCGCTCATTTCTCTCTTTTTATCAATCGAATAGTCAAAGGAAATGATTCAACGGTTACAATAATTTTAAAATAATTATTCAAATTGCTAACTGTTAACTGACCACAAACATTCTTACTGATTCTTACGTTCCCTTCGCGCGCTTTTCATTTGTTACGATACATTTATACATAATTTGAAAAGTTTTTATCACATAGGAATAAGAATGTACTACCTTCAATTTGCAGAAAAAAATCTTAATATTTAAAATATGGTATGAAACGTTTAATCCTTAAGTTTTTGTATAGACAGAACTTCTTGAAAGTAATGTTTTGAATCTGTTACATATTCAAAGGTCGAAGTAGTAGAACTTACTAGCTATTATCACTCTGACATAAAACGTAAATTACAACTTTATAATGATCTGCTATTTACATTTCTTCGAGATGATCTAAACGAAAAAAAACGTAATAAGACTTAACTCAGATTGAAAAACGTAAAAAAAATATCAAAATAAAATATGAGTATCACGCATCAACGAAGTATGCAATCTTTTAATAAAATTAAACATTATAAGCAAATCACCGAGCTTCGCTGAACGTGAAGAAGACATGAAGGATGTTAACTCTTACACCTCGTACGCATAAAAATCCCGTAAGACGAAATCAGTTTCTGAAAAAATTAAGAAATGAAATTTAATGCGTGGCAATTCATTACCAAAAACAAAAGCAGGGTGGCGATTCAGCGGATGCTTTCGAATTCCCGGTCATTTCCCGGTTTTTTACGGTCCAGTTTTTCAATTTTCCCGGTCAACTAGAAGTAACATACTTATATTTGTTGCAAAACGCAAACATCTATTTTTATCAAGGACGTTCATTCTAAATATCCTTTATTGCAGCAGATCAAATATTGCAAAATAAATCAATTTTTGAAAGAATACTCAAATTTTCAACAACAACAAAATCATTTTTTATACGAAAATTGGATAAATTACTAACGATTAAGAAAAATCAATTTACGATAACAAAAAAAAAACTTATTTTCAAGAAAATAGTTCATTTTTCAATCAAGAAGATGAATTTCCAAATAAAAAGATAAGTATTTAACGATAGCACTTCAATTTTAAACGATGAAGGTGAATATTCAAACAAGAAGATTAATTTTCAAATAGGAAGAATAATTTTCTAAGAAAAAAAAAAACGTTTCAACATAATGGTCGAATTTTGAACTCAAAAAATAATTATTCTCAACCAAAAGTGGAACAGCAACATTTTTAGTTTAAAAAACTAAGCATAAAATTTTTATACTAAAACAAAGAATCTTCAACTGAAGGAGTTGAGTTTTCGAATAGATAAATTGTATTTCACTAAAAAGGATAAATTGTCAACGAGAATTCGAATACTCAGATTTTAAAATGAAAAATGAATGTTTGACTGCACAAATAAATTTTCAATTAAAACTATGGAATTTTCAATTTTAATTAATTAAATTTTCAGTTGAAAAAAATTGCTTATAACAAAGAGAACTGACTTTCAAACAAATTATATTTTTACCAAGGTGATGAAGGATCAAATGAAATCGTAAATGTTTAACTGAATTAGTTGGATTTTCAACGAGAAAGGCAAATTCTCAACTGAAATTATGAACCTTTAACTAGAATGGTTCAATTTTTGAACAAAATAGACTCTCAACGAAAAACAACAATTTTTCAACAAAATGGTTGAAATTTGAACAATAAAAATACAAACTTTCAAACAAAAATGGAATAGTGACATTTTTTGATCAAAAAATTGATTGTAAATCCAAAATAAGAGTTTTAGCTAACTGTAAAAGAAAATACCAATTTTTACCGAACTGTCGAATGTTGAACTAGAAAAGAGGTACAAAATTTACCAGAAGTAAATTTTGAATCGAAATAATGCAAATTTAACAAAAAAAAAAAAAGATTTTTAACAAGCAAGTTTATATTCTAAACAAGAAGTTGATTTTTTACCCAAAAAAGGATGAATCTACAATAAACAATGTTAACAAGTTTTTTATCATCATTCACGAATATTTCTTCTTCGGAATACTACTTCTATACTGTAAAGACTGCTTTTAGTACTTTCTTTATTCAAAATCCATAAGAGGGGACTTTAAAATTGTGACGAATTTTGAATTGGAGGGACGATTTTTTTTTAAATCCTCTCTTCTAAATCCGCATTATAATTAGTTTCAATAGTTCCCGTTCCATGTAAAAAATTCCCTGTTCCAAGTGAAATTAAACTTTCTCACTGAAAATCCCTGCCCTAAAATAAAAACTTTAATTATTTTCTGAAATTCCCTGACTCAAGTCAGATAAATGAGGAAAAGTAGATAAAACGTGAAAAATACATTTTTTCGAGACAATTTATATAATAATTCTTTCTGTCTGTTTGGGCCATCATCAATTTGATTATCAAATTTGAGTCACTTAAAAAAATCTCACAGAGCAACAAATTTGCAAAACGTTTTCCTTATAATGGAAAAAAATAAAAATTCTCCCTCTCATGAAGTATAGATGTATTTAAATATTTTGAGAATCAGATTGAAGGAAAGCTACATTCTTTAAATCAAATTATGATATATCTTTTTGATTTATAAAAAGAAAGCGGTCATTTCTCGTATTTTTTCGGGAGAATTTTTAATAGCCTAGTTGAGTCAAGTAAATTCCCGGTTTTTTAATCAAATTCCCGGTCATTTACCGGTTTTTTCCCCCGTTCAAGTCGCCACCCTGAGAAGTCAGATCTTAAATGATTGACGTGACTTACCATCATATCGCTAAGTATTGTGCCACTTTCGTATTGCTTATTGGATATAGCAGCATTCATATCTTCCCGTTTGATAATTTTCAACTTCGTCAGAATGCGCAAAGTAGACTTCAAAGGTGTTAAGTGAACCGGTCGACAAATTTTGTTTTGCGAATCTCGCTGGACAGCAAGTGGCGTGCTGAAAGACATAATTTAGAATTGTTAAAAATCATTGTTAGAAATTGAGAAGGTATAAATGTTGAATGATTACGGTTCAGGCAAGTTAGATTCTTACTAGTCCAGTTCAGATAGTAGCATCGGGTGTGTCGATCTATCCACAGTTTGGAAGGGAACCTTGAGGCTCATCATGTTCAATACACGTAAAAGAAAATCACTCCCTCCCTCCAGATTGGTAAAGGCAGTCACAAATTCTTCAGTGCACAGCCAGCCTTCATTATTCATATTAACTATGATAACACTCATGTTTTTGCTGCTCAACTCTGCAAAAAAATTATACGTTTTTTAGAATTATTTGACATATCTGCGACCACAGGTTTGCCTTAGGAGACTGCAAAGAAAATTCCTAGTTATTTCAATTTGCATGAATTTCAAGCCTTCGGAACAAGTCAATTTAAAACAAACAAAAAAACATTTAAAATTGTACTATCTCAAAGTAGATTCCTAATAAATCGAAGAACAAATCACTGAAAGTTTTTCAACTATTAAGACATTCTATTCAAATTTGTACAAGATTGAGCCATTGACATTGTCTCTTCTTTCTATTAAAAAATTATTGATTTTTAAAAATGTTCTTCATTTAAGTATGTAACTATCGAGCTTTTAATGGGTAACTATATTTTTTCAAATTCTAAACTAGACAGTTTTTACTGATCCCACTGAAAACTCTACAACTTGAAGCGCGTATAAGTTGAAATATTCTAATTCTTGAAATTACATTCTTAATTTAATTCGTGTTTAAATTTAGTGAATTTTATTTATAATCGAAAAATGTTCAATTGCACAATTTGGAAAATGTTTTTATTTGAACGCTTCCTATTTCAAATCTTTCCTTTCTATGTTCAAAATGTTCAGAATATTTGTTTTTCAAAATTCAAAAAAAAATAATCTCCCGAAATTTTGAACCAAATGTTGTATATAAACGCAGTCAACCCTTTCCTGAAGCTTTTTCCAAAATTTGAACTCGGTATTTCATTCGCTGCGGACGTGAGTTGTTGCAAAAAAATCGATAATTTGGGTCACGTGACTCATCTATCACATGGTCTCAGAAGAATCAAACTTAAAATATCTCTTACACTATGAAGAAGTTCTCAAATTTGAAACATTTTAACATTGCAAATTTGAATTTACAAGTATTTCAAATACGGAAATTGCTATACAACTTTTGAAAATTCAAATTGGAAACCACACACTTTTGAAATAAGATACTGAATTTCAATTTAACAATTATCAATACTTCGCAAAATTGAGAATGCTAAATTCAAGCCTTGAAATCATAGCTATTTTAAATAATTTTTTCGACTGAAATACGAAAATTCCTGTGGCCATCTCGGTCTCAAAACAACTATTGAGTAAAAAAACTGGAACAGTTCTTATTAAATTTTTCCTATTTAGAAAAATCAGTATTTGAGATATTTCGATGGAATAAAAAAATGTATGGAAATAAAATATTTAAAAGAAACTACGTACGGTACACAAAGCATACTGAAGAATCATCATCTGCGACTTCGGAAACTTGTCTCATTTCAGTCCTCGGTTCCGCAATTTTCTCAGCCAACGATAATGCTTCAAAATTGTTAGCAAGCCCCGAACGGCTTGCTTCTTCATGTGACTTCTTCAAATCGAAATTCTCAAAGAAAGGATTTGTGCTTCTTCTACCAGAACTTGCTGCATTCGTTGAACTGTATTCAGTATCATAAACCGTCGATCTATTCTCAAATGCAGTTTTATGAATCGTTGATCCATTCATAAATGCAGTTCTATCAATCCTTGTTCCATTCATCAATGTAGTTTCATCAATCATTGGTCCATTCGCAAATGCAGTCTCACCAATTGTTGGTCCATTTATAAATGCAGTTTTATCAGTCGATGGTCCATTTGCGAATGGAGTTTCAAAAATCGTTGGTTCATTTGCAAATGCGGCTCCAAGACACTCTTTCATACATGGCTCAGGTTTGTTTTCAATCAAGCGACGACCCTCAGTAACAGTAGCAAAAATTTCAGCTTTCGGATTTGGGCTCGTATCCTTAACAGACATAAAAATTTCAGCTGGTGGACTTCGAGCGGGTAGCGGAATGTAATCTTCCTGACTGCAATTCGAAACTTCATCGAACTGCCTCTCCTTATCAGACAACTTCCCTGGAGACAAAATATGCGCATTTACCCAGTTCGGAGGAGCTTTGAAATCCGTTAAGGTGATGGTACCTCTAGGAATTTTAGTTGCACTCGAACCCAAATCTTTCTCAGCATTTCGCTCCAAACTACTTTCAAGTCGCTGTTCCTTTAATCTATCTGCTGGAGACTTTGGCTTCGTAATATTGAAACTGGTAATATTTATCTGCACCAATTCCCTAGACCGGCTAGGTTCATCAGCTGGAGGGATCGGCTTCCAGTGCAATTCATCGTAATCATAATTATTAATATTCTTAGTCTCAGCCTCATTTTTCTTATACATACCAGGAGCAGTCTCGTAGACCATTTTCGAGCCTTGATTCACTCCTTCTGAACTGGGAAAATAAACTGGATCAAAGTTATGATTCGCTTTTCGAAGATCAGCAGACCTATCCTCTTCTACATCCCCTTCGAAAACAAAAGATTTGGGACTCGTTTCCGTACCTATATTCGAAGTCTTAAAATACTCCATCTTTGGCTTATTTATGAGATTTGGATCCCTAGACGGAACCGGGGGTGGGGCGTCATAAAAACTCTTCAAACTCGCACGGTCGAACTTGTTATCTGTGAAACTCGTTTTGAAAGGATTCGTATTCTTGAATGTCTCAGTTTTCTCACTAAGTTTGGGAACTCCTCTGAAGAAATCGTCCATATTTACGGGAAACTTGAGAGGGGAAGCATCATTAGACTTCTTTGAATCACAGGAGTTTCGATTCTCATCAACCTTCTCCTTTAAGGCACTGGGGTTTATACTTTGGTATTTATGAGAGGGAAGACCATTAGTAGGACTTCCAGCTTCAGATATTGCAGATTCGAAGGACTGATCACTTGAAGTTGGAGAATGGCTGTAGTTGAGATTTGAAGGCAGTGGAGAACTTCGCGATGGCGGCAAGTTTGTAATCGATTCAGCGGATCCACTTGGTGTAGGAGTCATTTTCATAAAGTTTGAAGGCGATGGTGTTTTCTGAGGCAAAGATCCCAAGTTCTGGAGATTTGGAAATGGCAAGTTTGAGCTTGCGTATTGTGCGTTGCGAAGCTGTATTTCTTGACACTGCTTTATTATCATGTTCATCTGTCCTTGCAGAAGAATAGCACTAGCCGGGTTCGCAACTCCCGGTTGAGCAATCATCATAGCTAAATTATTGATCAGCAATTGCACGTTGAAAATGTCCATATTCGGTATTTGCGTCGCATCAACACCAGAGTTTAAACCGTTCTGACTAAAGATATTTGGAGAGTTCATACCCAAATTTGGGTAAGAGTTATTCGACAAATTGCTATTCATAAAAGAAGGATCGGGAATGAAAGTTTCAGGAAAGGTAGGCTTTTCGGTAACATCCGGAGTAATGAATTCATCGGATTTCATTATCGGTTTGTCCTGAGCTTCTTCTGCAATTGCATTGAGAGCGGAAAACCCAGGAGGAGGACGTTGTTGAGTTTTGAGATAAGAAGAAGAAAAGAGATCTGTTGAATCGTCTTTGTGATTCTTCAATTCCTCTTTTCGACTAGCTGCCGATTCCTCATCTCTGCGATTCCTATTTTTACGAGCTTGTCTCTTTTCTTCGTCCGCAGCAGCTTGATCCCATTTTGGTAGCTTGGACTCTTCATAATTGCATAAATTAGGCAAGTCGATTTTCTACAGATTAAAAAAAAACATTGGTATAAAGATCGTATAAAGTGATGACGAAAAGAGCTAGATAATATACAATGGAAATGAATTTGGGAAAAATCATCACTTTATGAGATCTTTAATGTGATGGAGTAATAAATTAAAGCGTTGATATTTAGAATAACTGTTTTATTAAAGAAACAATATTCACATTAATTCTCATCGAATATACACTGATATTAACAGTAGTTTTTATTAATTCTTTTCGAAGTACCAATAAGATAACATAAAGGTTTAATTTTTCCCAATCTTACAAAACTAATATAAATACCTAATATTTATTTTCAGCAATACATACTTGCAAGCAGAACAAACCTGATCTGTAGAGGTTATGTTGTTGATACTTTCAAAGTACCATTCGACAAACAATCGAGTAGATCTTTTCATTGTGAACTTATAGGGTAAAAGCAGAAGTCGTGATATTCACTTCTAGATAGCTTGAAAAAAATTGAATCACTTTCATGTCAGCAAAATATGATAAATATTTTCATTTTTCTATTGTTTAGAGCTAATTAGAAGGGAGTGTCAACAACTATATCACTTGCCATATAAATAGTGAAACAATGAAAGAACTTCAGATAAACTTTACAGATAAAGGATTCTGAAAACTCTTCTACATGCAAAATAAGACCTCTTTTCAAGTAAAGAGTAATCTTGTAGCGTTAGAAATTGTCACGCATAATTCCCCTTTTCGTTGAAGAACAAGTACATGAACTCTTCGCATTTTGAAACGAAATGAAGAAAGCGCATCATTCTTTAACCGAATTTCGGGATTTCTATAGAATGGAACGCATTCATGATAAACCGCTCAAAATCATCAGAAATGCAGATTTATCTTGAATAATCAAGTACTGAAATGACACTGATTCGTAATTTTCCAAAAAATATCAACTGTCTTTGGTTACATCTAAGAAAAATTAATTAGAATCCCCACAAGGCCTACTTTTACCTTCTTCACTCTTTTTTTTTAATTTTTGGAAAAAATGTTATTGTTCTCTTGAAATAATATTTATCCACTTCCCTAATACAGAACTTAAAAATAAATAAAATAAAACTTTGGCAATAATTTCTGAGTCCCATTTTGAGTTAATGTTTTATGGTAACATGAATTAGGTTCTAACACATAAATGGTACGATATTTACAAATGCATGTTAAATTATTTCTAGTAATAACACTCACGGATATTAAATTCGTGCATTGCAACAAAGGTGATACACAATATTTAGCATATTTATTATTAATTTACAGATTTACAAATTGTAACTTCCCTGTTTACAATGCATCCACAATAACAGGTAAATATTTCAAGATCGAATACAAAAAAAAAAAAGAAAAAGAAAAAAAAAGAAAACAAAAGAAAAGTATACATTCGACCTATTCATCCCAATTTAAAATTTGCAAATATTTATACGGAGAACAAGCAGTTAGGCTATTATTGAAATTGATTTGCACTCAACAATGAGCAAAGTGTCGAAACACAAATCATAATTTTATTTCAAAGGCTGTTGCTACTAAAAAAAATTTTTCGAATGAAATCCGAAACGTTAATCGACTGAAATATAATAAAAACATTTTCTCGGTGAAACGTCGGAAGTGCCAAACGTTAAGTATCAAACAAATTACTCAACATCTCTAAAATGTTTCTTCGCAAGCTTTTAATCCGAATTAATGTAGGAACTTTGGGATTCAATTACACCAATCACGGAGTATATTATTATACATATCAATCGAGAATGAGAAAAAAATGAAAAAAAATGAAGACGAAAGGGTCCCTAACTAGAGATAGAGAAATTATATAATTGTTCATTTAGAGTGTGCGTCAATATAAAATATTACTTGCTCAACTCATGATTACATACTTTCGTCTATATGTAATAATATAAAAGATAGAAAACTTTTCCTATTTTCTTGTACGAATAATTATAATACATCACCGATGCTATCACCGTTTCAGGACTGAGAAAACAAAAAAAATTCTGATCGAGGCTGAATGATAACTTTCACATTCGAGCAAATTATTTTTTCCGCATTTGTAGCAGCATGTTTTTCAGGGATTTCGATTTACCCGGCGGCTCGTATTTTTCAATAGCTGGCGTCAAATTTTCAGTTGAGTCAAGTACGAAATCCTCGTAAATAGGAATTGAGGAATCAATTTTCAAGTTTGCTTCAGATTCCGCAGTTGAACTCTCAGTCTCTGGATTGTTTCCTTTTGTTGATTTCATATCTTGCGTGTATTGAAAGTTCACGAATTCCTGTTTATTCCCAGCCAGAGAATTTTTTATAAGACCAAACGAGGAACTTCTTGAAATGAGTGGATCTTCAGTACTTTTGGGCAACTTTATTTCATCAGAGTATTTGAAATTTGGAGGGACAATTCTATTAGACGTTTTGTCTGTAGTTGAATTTATGGTATTTGCTTCTGCGTTGGACTTTGGTTCTTCGTTTGCCTTTGGTTTATCCTTCGTATTTTTATTATTATTTGGAATTTCTTCAATCCGCAATGGATTATCTTTTATCATTTGATTGTAGGTTTTACGGTAATTTTTCGCTAATCTATTACACGGATCAGCAATATGTGATTGATCAGACATGTAACTCATAACGTCCCATTGATCATCATCATCACTTGTTACATCAACATCATTGAAAATGGGATAATTATTTTGATTAGGATTCAAGATAATCACTTGATCAACCTTCAAGTCTTTGGATTCTGGCAGAGCCCGAGGTGGAATGTTTTCTTTTGATAAATCCAAATCTGCAAAAGGATTTTCAGTTCTAGGTTCAGAAGGCAGATCATGATCTTGTTTGGAAGACTCTAAAGTGGCAGGTATCAAAATTGTCTCACATTCCTTTACTAGTATTTCATCTCCCTTTTCTTCATCTGAGCTGGATAAATCGTCAGAATCCAACGACTCAATACTGCTGGCAAGGCTCTTTATGTTATTCAATCGATCGAAAATAATGGCTTTAGGTGTTTTTACTGGAAGAGACTCTACTACATTTAGAATTGATTGTTCCTCTTTATTAGAATCGTTATTCAGTTCAAGTGGAGAAGCAAGTAATCTCACTAACTTTTCTTCTTCCATATCTATTAAATCAGGCACCTGATCTTTATCATCCAATAAATTAGACGGCTCTTTTTCTTGAAGAGAGCCGTTCGTTAAAATCATAGAATCCAATTTGCTACTTTCTTCAGCTAGATCGTTGCTCAAAATCGAAGAGATATCATCCAAAGTCGACAATTTATGTTCTTCCTTTTCAAATGATATCGGTTCTCCTGATTCAACTAATTCAGGTATTTCATGTTTTTCGAGCGACTTTGAATCTTCGTTTTCAACTGGATCATTCGTGCCCTCAGTAGAAGATGTTAGCAAATCAGGAGAAGAAGATATCAATCTCCTACCATTTGGTTTCCTTTTCTTCCTCTTTCCTAGCGATTTAGCTTTTCCTTCATTCTCAGGTGATTTTTCGTGTTCTTCTGGCGAAATCGATTCTCCTTCTTCCTTTTCACCTGATTTGTTCTCTCCTGCGAAAGCTGTTGGTAGTTCCGGAGTAACTGATCCCGAGCTTCTCCTTCTTCTAGACTTTTTCTTCTTCTTTCTGGTTTTCACCACCGGCTCTGGCGGTAGTTCCGCATTACGTTCCGCGATTTTGGCTTGGAACTCTAAGTGTTTAGAAACAAATCCTTTGATCAAAGAAGAAACCTCCACATTCTTGAATTGTGGTTTTGCTTCATTTTCAGTAACATGAACAAGGGAAGAATAGGGATCCTGAATACCTCTGAGTTTCTGTGCTTCTAGATACAATTGAACTTTTCTGTTCATTTGCTCTTCACGTCTTTTTTTCTCTTCTTCAGCTTCGTCGATGTCCTGCGGTTTTTCTGCCTCTTGAACTTCAGCGTTTGTTTCAACTTTAGAATGGTTTTCAACTTCTCTAGATGTCTTAACCTCAGGTGATTTTTTAACCTCTCCAGTTTCTGAAAATTTTTCGGGATTTTCAACTTCAACGGCTCTATCAACTTCAACGTTTTTCTCAACTTCGGCAGGCCTTTCAAATTCAGAGGACGTTTCAGGATCAGAAGTTTTGTCACCGTCAACAGAAAATTCAGGCTCTTTATCTTCATCGACATCTTGTAATTCCCCTTTCAGTATGCTAACCATTTTCGACGAAATCAAAAACGCAGATTTCTTATAACTATTCGCAAGCAATCTCTGTTTCAACTTTAATAATGGCGATACGCTCGTTCGGGAATGCTTGACATTGCCAGCTGGCAACCATTTCACATCTCTTTCATACTGGGCAGCGTTAGGGTCGTTGTCTACAATAAACATAGTGCTTGAATCAACCAGTGAAACTTTTCTTTTCGAGAGTTTTGATGAGAGATCCGCAACTCTTGCACGCTTGCTATTGTTGGGAGTTGAAAATTGACCCTTGCTTTCTTCCAGAGCTGTTCGAATCGCTGCCCAATCAACGCGTTCCATTCGTCCACTGCCTCCGCATTCACTTGTTATACTTCCGAAGAAGGTCACTTCCTTCTTTTCTTCAGGATTTGCCTTCAGCAAGAGTGGAGAGTGAACAGGAATCGAATCACTGTCTGATTCGGTGGTAAGAGGCGAATCAGATTTCGAAGCTAGAACACTTTCAGATTGTGGAGGATTTTTAGCTTGATCTTTAGGATTTAATGCAAGTTCTTCAATAGGAACTGGGCTTTCGTGATCTAAACTATGCTTCTTAGATGAACCGTGACTTTCAATTTGATTTTTAGTATGTAAACTACGTTCCCCAGCTTGAGGCTGAGAAGTAGCAAGATGAACATCCAAATCTAAAGCAAGCTTCCGAATGGGAACTGGACGATCATGTTTTTCAAGACTATTAGTTGAATTAGAAGTCTGGGACTTCATCATGAACCTCCTAAGCCTATCAATCTTCGATTCAGATCCACCCGACGAGATAGATTTCGAAGTTAAAGTTTTAGGAGTTTCCGAAGTTTTGTTATGTCCTGGTGAAGTTAAAGTCTCTTTCTCTGGATTCAAGGAGCTTTGCAAATCTTCTCCCTTTTCTGCTTCATATTTAGCGAGTAAAGCCTGGGTTCGTTTCAACATCCAAAGACGACTTGATACAGGCTTGGTTACAACAGGTTTAGCTTCTACAATTTCAGGTACAGCGGTTTTAATTTCGACAATTTCACTTTCTACAGGTTTCATTTTAAAAACTTTAGTTTCTAGACTCTTGGTTTCGACATTATCAGATATGAGAAATTTGTAATCTCTATGAGTTGCACGTTTGTGACCTCTGTTTTCGCGATCTAAATCTGATATTTTAGAACTTGATTCTTCAGGAATATTTTCTGCAAATCTATCAGATTTTAGGAACTTGTAATCTCGATGTGTAAACTCTTGGTGCGCATTCCTTAATTCTAAATAATGCACGTCGTTCAGTTCTGGAATTTCGCGAGATTGAGACGATTGTCGTGAGTTTCGGTTTTCGTTTATCAGTGAATTTTCGCGTGATACAGGGAAAAAGGGTTCTTTATGCGCATCTTCCAAGCTCCGGTTTTCGCGTGACAATTGGTTTACGGCAAGATTTCCATTCGCATTATTATCGTAATCATCTTTATAATCGCTCAAATCCGAATCGTCGTATTCAGCATAAAATTCGTGAATAGCCTTAGGGTCGTAACCCTTCAGCTCTAAACATTCCCGGTAATGAGCAAATCCAATATTCCGATTTTTTATACGAACCATGCGTCCTTGTTGAGCGTATTTTTTGAGATACATCCAGTCGTTGATGTGGAAGTCTTCATCTCCACGAGTGTCCGTCAGAGAAACGAGCAACGAGTTCTCCTATAAATTGAGAATTATTTGTGAAGTTCAATCTAAATTCCAAGCAAGCAGATGATATAAGGAATATAACACGCAAAGAGTTTCCCAAAATTTAAATTAGGCAACGAAATCCTTGGAAATGAAGAAACAAATAAGAATCTGATGATCCAATTTCGACAAAAATAAAGGGAATTCATTGGGTACCTTCTTTGTTTTCTCTATTTCCTCTTTTTTATTTTTTATTTGAATGGAGGCCAAATTTGATAGTTGGATCCTCTTTTTTCAATTCTAAAAAATTACAATTAAAACACGTAGAGAATGTTTTACCTCTTCATCTCTGAGACCGATCGTAGCAATAAGTGGGGTTGATGTTTTTTTGACAAATTCCCATGTAATGCTCTTGCTCCATTTATCACACTGGTAGGGCCTTACGTTAAACAAGCCGCATGGAATCGCTTGCGCTGGTAAATACGAAAACCGACGGTGGAGGAAGAATAATTCATCAGGGACGTAGGACTTTACAGTTCCGTAGTCGTAGAAGTGTACCTACAAAAATATAATAGTTGAAATGCGTAATGGATGGAGGAAATAAATTGGAAATTAAAGGAATGTATTCAATTGTACGGTGACAGTTATGATGTTCTGTATTCCATATCTTGTTTTTTTATGGAAACTTTCATACAGCAAAAACTCTACCCGACGATGATATTAGATTCCCGCTATTCTCCCGGTCAATTTTTTACTTTACATTTTGATTCTGTTTGAAAATTCTCTGCTCCATGTCAGAATCACAGTTCTTCTCGCAAATTCTCTGCTCTAAATAAGAATTATTTTCAAAAATTCTCCGTTCCAAGTGAAAATTACAATCCTTTCGGAATATTAATTGTTTAAAGTCAAAATTATAATACTTCTCGAAAATTTCCTTTGTCAAGTCCAAATTATAAAATAAATATTATCGGTTTTCGATGCACTCAATTTCCGTTTTTTATTTTAACTTAACATCCATAAGAACAAAATTTCAAAAAATTGACATGAGTTTGAACCCTACCCGTATGAATATTTCAGTGGACGTCAAGTGAGTTCATGCGAATTCAGATAACTTCAGATATTTTAGGAGATTTCAAGTCATATCAGGAGAATTCAAGTGACTCCAAAACATTCAAGTATTTTCCAGTGATTACAGATTTTTTAGGATACTTCTAGCGACTTCTTAGTAACTTCTGAGGATTTTACAATGTAAAATCAGTTTGAGATCATTAAATAGACTTTCATTAAAAATTTGTATCATTAAAATAGACTTGGTCCGACATCTTATACAAAATTCTCTGTTCCAGATCATAATTGCAGATTGTAATAACTGATTTAACAATAATTATTTGAAATTGTATGTTGTTGCTTTCTCTCTAAGTAAAAGTTGCAATTCCTTTTTAATTCTAATGCTGTTGTAGGGCTCATTAGATTCCTTGAAGGATTCTCTACAAAACTCTTTGGTACGTTTTCACTTGAAAAAATGTATTGAGGAAATGTACAATTGGTAATTTTGAAAACAATATTATTTAATATTAAATTCCTTAAAATGAAAAGAGAAATCCTGATTACAGAATTAAATTGCGAGGATAGATTAATAATATACTTTTAGAACTTACGGTCGAACGTCCATCTGGAGCTACTTGTTTTATTAATCCTCGATGCCATTTTTGGGCATAGATGCAAGCGACGTTTAATCCTTTCTCAAGCATGATTAAAGGAATCTGGAACTTCGATTTATTGGCTTCATAGTAGGCGCTGAAAGTAAAAAGGCCTTTTTTTGAATTTTCTCCTTAGGTGTTTTTCTTGAAAAAGTATTTTGGTCGAACTTTACAGATTTAACGGTATGGTTTATCAAAAATTTTTCGAATCAAGTACGGCTTACGTCTTCATAGAGATTGCAAGAATTTTAAGATTAGAACTTATTGAATATTTACATAAAATGACATCATATACTCTATGTTTGGATGAGATCGTTCCATTTCAAGAACTATCATCCCTGATAAGGTATACACAAATAAGAAATTGAGGGTCTGGACGCAAAAAGGGGACACAGCTGGATTTCTGAAATTAAGTATACTTTTTTCGTGTACAGAATTTCATTTATATTCAAGTTTTACGATATTTATTATTATTAATATTATACCATTAGGTCAAATCCCTTTCATGGTGAGCGTAATCGATATAGAAAGATATGGAGGTTGGATTGACATGGTAAATTTTGAGCAAGGGATGTGCAGTAGAAGGAAGGAGGGAAAGGTTTCAGATCAGTCTTGAGCAATACTTTTTCTGCAAGTTCCAGTTAATTCCCCTATTTGCATCCAGAAGCTCAATTATAGAATGAAATAAACTAAAAAAATACTTACTGTAATTCGCACATGAACTTTCTGAACTTCGGCAACTTCCTCCGCAGCTGAATCCAGAAGAACGAAGGCGTAAAAACTTCGGAAACCTCAACCTCTTCAAAATCATGTTCCCTTCCAAGCACTGTGACGCTGATGTGACCCACAGTTTCTCTAAGTTCCATCACTCCTTCAGGATACAACTTCTTAGTCGTACTCGGATCCTATAGAAATGAAACATTACAATAAGAAAAAAATTAGGAAAGAAATAACTTACGAAAAAGAGGTAAATACACTGGAATCGCGCGACGAGTCTCGGACCGTCTCGTCCACGAGCGACATTTTCGGAAAGAAATTTCTCGGGTAAACTGGTCATGCATTCCCAGTGTACAAAATTTTATCCAGAAACAAAACTCACCAATATTCCTGGAAAAACTTCTGGGTCATCCTGATCATCGTCATAAACATTATACTTTGAAGCCAAAGTTTCTCTCGTTGGCGGCTCTTCATTGCGTAGATTCGGCACAGGTAATTTAGCATTGTACACCTTGTAGTCTCCCGCATTCGTGGGCCTTACGCAATGGAAAATGGTTGGCAGTTGAGAAGCAAACTCACAGACACTATTGAATCCCAAGTCCAAATAAGTTAGTGGAATGCGAAATTCTTCTAAATACTTTCGAGGAAGGTCAGCACACCAGATACCGTCAGGATGATTCTGAATGAGATTCGCAAGTCGAGCTCTGATCCTATCATTGATCAAGGCACTTCTATCTTCCACGTAATCTTCGTCCAAAAAGTTATCATCGTCCACGACGAAATCGTCAACTTCTTCAAAGTTACCTCCATTGTAAGTAACTTCCGGTACTCTTCGCGGTTCTTGGTAATGATTTTCATCTTGAGAATGCTTTGTGTCATCATAATGCTTAGTGTCATCATAATGATTTTGACGATCTCTCAAAGAATTCTCCATATTTTTAGAATCCCGCGGATGGTTTGAAGTTTCTCGGTAGGAGTCTTGTTTTTCGTGGGAGTTCTGTTCTCTGTAAGAATTTGGCCATTTGTTTGAAGTTTGATCTCGGTAAGGATCCTGATCTCTATAAGGATCCTGATCTCGATAAGGATCCTGATCTCGATAAGGATCCTGATCTCGATGAGAATCCTGATCTCTGTATGAATCTTGCTTCCGATAAGAATTCTGTGCTCTCTCTTTGTATGGATTGTGGATCTCGTAATTTTGTCTGGAATCCTCCTGGTCTCTAAAACCATTCTGCATTGACGCAGTATTAATAATTAAACGATTTTCTTCAACTTGTGCTTTAAGAAATCGGACAATAGATCTTTTATCAACTTTGCATACCCGTCTAGGTGGTTCTGATGTTGACGTGTATCCATCAGGATATTTGGGTACTACGTCGTCAGCATCATTGGCGTCATCGTCTTCGCCGGTGAATCTAGGAGGCAATTCGTTCTTGGAAGAGGTTGCAGTTTCTGACATTGTTCCAGAACGCGGACATGAGTTATTACCACTCGAAGAGGATTGATTAGCTCGCAATCGTGGAGGTGGAATGTAGGTACTCTTATTATTGGGACGTTGGCAAGCTCCTCCTGTTCGCTTTGCCGGATATAAATTGTTACCGCAAATCACAACTTCGTGAGATACTTCCCTCAGTTGACGCTGAAATAGGAAATGCAGTAGAATCATTGCAGATTATCTATATGATATATCATATTGTACTTTAAGTTTTTTTGTATAAAAAAAAAAACAAGTGATAATAAATATATTAGTAAAAAGCAAAAAAAAAAGGTGTTAGAAAGCAGAAAATTTCGGTAAAAATTGGCTTCTTCCAGAAGTATTAGAGAAATATTTTATTCTTGCGCATACATATTATTTTTTTGCATGTGTTTACTTTCGATTACACTGCTGTCAGAAATTATTAAAACTCCTTTTTCAGCTGTTGCTAAAGTGACTCAATTTCATGAAATATTTGATAAGAAAAAATTTTCCCCATGATGGCAAGAGGGCTTATAAAATTCTTTTCAACATTTATGATTTTATTATGTATACAGTCCGCAGCGGTCAATATAAAAAGGTTTGTACAAAAAAAAAAAAAATGTTTAGATTTTTCAAACTTTTAGGGAGACTTAGAATAATTCAAACTTGAAAACTCCATAGATTTTATTTTTAGTGTATTTATGTAAATATAAATAAATTATGTGAGTGCATTTATTCATAATTGACTCAAGTTAAGATTATAATAAGTGAAAAATGAAGACAGGAGCCTAATAAATTCATTTTTGTTTGTTGAAACAAGAATGTATCTGCAAATCGAAGTTTTGGAATTGAAAAATGGAAATTGAATTATCCATTACACAAAAATATTGTCTATTCAGCCCGATTTACAATTGAAGACTTCAACTGCAGGTGCTAAAATCAGGACGTTGCTGTTGATACAATAGTATATATTTTTAGAAAGAAAATGTTAAGATTCGAATGTCATTTTTCTCAAAAAATATTAATTTTAGAAAAAAAAGTATCAATACAAAATGAATATGTGCTCCGACGAAATCTACAACTTTTGTCTTTGAAATTTCCTTCCGAGTAAATATTTTACGAGATTTTTTGAAAGAACTTATTTCAGAAAGAAGCAAAAATCATTATTATTTCAATTAATATTGATCCAACCCAAAAATCCTCTTAAGGGGGGAGTAGGGTCAAATTTTTTTTTTTTTTTTGCATTTTCTTATAATGAAACATTTCAAGAATATTGCTTTAAAATTTCAAGTTAATCAGAGTAAAACTTTCAAAGTTTTACACCTTTCTGTAACACGAGGACAGCGTTCGTATCACCAGGGCTGATAAAGAAGCAAAACGATAAAG
>WSXT02177477.1:0-21668 GCA_011762715.2 Neuroterus valhalla | reverse complement strand
TATTGACCTTGAAATTCGACTCTTTTGTTAAAATTTTATATTTTTTCTTAGAAAATGATTCTTTCTTTTTGGAAATTAATCTTTTTTTTTTTTTTAATATTCACCTTCATGATTGGAAATTGATGTGCTCCAGTTAAATATCTATCTTTTTAGTTGAAAATTTATCTTCTTGTTTTGAAATTCAAGTGTTCTTGTTAAAGATTCATTTTATTTGAAAATTCATCACATTGTTTGAAAAATGAATTATTTTGTGGGATTTATGTTTTTTTGTTTGCTATCGTAAAATGATTTTTCCAATTGTGAGTTTAACTGTTTCAATTCTAGTAAAAAAATGATATTTTTCCATTGAAAATGAGATTATTTCTTTTAAAATGGATTTTTTCTACAATCATTGATCTTTTGTGTTGAAGGATATTTAGAATGACTGTCGTGCATAAAATAAATGTTTGCGTTTTGCGATAAATGTAAATATGTTACTCCTAGTTGACCGGGAAAATTGAAAAACATGACCGGGAAGAACCGGGAGATGGCCGGGAATTTGAAATCGACCGCCGAATCACCACCCTGATTAACTTCTATTCAAACAGTTAAATTTTCAACCGAAAAACATAAGTTTTCAATAAAACATGTAATGCATAAATAAGTCTAAAAATTACTTTTCAACAAACAATGGAACGATTTTCCAACCAGTTTGATTCAACAAGAAAATACGAGTTCTCAACAAAATAATTCAATCTTCGACTGAATAGATGAATTTCTTGGAAGAATGTTAATTTAGAATCAAGAGACATAAATTTTTCACCAAGCAGTCCAATTCACAACTAAAAAATATCAGTTTTCAACCAAAAATAGAATCCTTGAATAGTCAGCTTGAAAAATTAATATGTAGAAAACAAAAAACAAACAAGATAGACGTGAAAAACGTAATTTTTTCTTCAAGAAGATTGACTTTCTGCCAGAATTTATTTACGTATTTACAATAAAAAATATGACTCCTAAACCAAATAGACAGATTCTCGAGCGAAAAAGACGAATTTTCAACAAAAAAGTCCATTCTCAACCAAGAAAGATGACTTTTTACAACAATGAAGAAAAAATTCCTAATTAAAATAATTGAAATTTTCATAGGATAGAATAATTTTCAACGAAGTACCTGGTTTCTTTTTCACCTACAGTTTAGAGATTTATTTTCTGTCAAAAAAACGAATTTTCATCAAAATTTTGAAAATTTTATACGATGAATTTGCAGCAAAATAATGTGCATTTTTAACGAAAGTGTTCAACTCTCAAACAATTTTAAATGTTAAAATCTAATTTCACACGAAATGAAAAACATGACCGGGAAGAACCGGGAGATGACCGGGAATTTGAAACGTCCGCCGAATCGCCATCCTGCTAATTGAAATGAAGATATAAAATTGGTGATTTTTTTTGCAGATGAGGGAAAGGTTGCCTATGGTTACGTGTCTCCGTCCCCTTATGGCCCAGTTGCTTATGGTTCTAACGTTGGAGTAGGACCAGTGCCGATACCTCAGGATGTTCCCGGCTACGAGGAAGGCCATCCCGTTCCTCTCACGGGAGGAGTTCCACCTGGAATGTTCGAAGACGAAGTTCACCTGCAGCGACTCCAGTCTCGACATCCGGTCGTACCTGGAATGGCGAGTCCCTTGGACGATGACCAAAAGTCACTCCGATGGCGGGATCCCAATTTATCCGAAGTTATCGGCTTTCTGAGCAATCCGAATAACATAATCAAAGCAAACGCCGCTGCATATCTCCAGCATCTTTGTTATATGGATGATCCTAACAAACAGAAGACACGGAGCTTGGGAGGTATTCCGCCATTAGTTCAGTTGCTTGACCATGATAGTCCTGACGTTTATAGAAATGCTTGTGGAGCGCTTAGAAACCTTTCTTATGGCCGGCAAAATGACGAAAACAAACGGGCCATAAAAAATGCTGGAGGTGTACCAGCATTGATTAATTTATTACGTAGAACTTCCGATCCTGAAGTTAAGGAACTAGTGACTGGTGTGCTGTGGAATTTGTCTTCGTGCGAGGTAATGTCGCTTACTTTAGTATCATTTTTAATCGTATGCTTTCAATATGCCTCTTTACTATTGCCTAATTTCAGAGTATTCTCAATCAGTATTGTTATTGTTTCAAAATAGAACTTTAGAAACAGGGTATCTGCATCAGAATTCATCATTTCAGGTTGTCTGGCGACCTTAGATTCGTAGATATTTTAATGCCTAAAATACCAAAAAACCAAGAATTTACGTGACTCAACCTAGAATAATAAAAATTCTACCGAAAAAATACGAGATGTGACCGCTTTCTTTTTATGAATCAAAAAGAGATATTATAGTTTCATTTGAATAATGTAACGTTCCTTCAATCTGATTCTCAAAATATTTAACCCTCAGGGTATGGACTGGGTTGGCGTAACCCGGGCGGATTTTGAAAATGGTGGTATTCCGGGATGAGGGGGGGGGGGGGCAGAGGTAATTGGCAGCATCAGCTGACGCCTGTTGCCTAACCTGTACGAATTTATGATTTGGTGTCGGGTAGTTTTCACCCAGTCCGTACTGAACGCTACAAAATCCAGTGTTTTAATATATGAACATTACATGAAATAATCCAGGTATCATCGGTAGAATCTGTGTTGATGCAAAAAAAGTTCTTTAGCATAAAGTGCTAGTGCAAAATAAAAAAATAAATTTTATAAACAATTTTTCTTATCTAATAACATTATTTCTACTCGCATGTGTCATTACTTATGTATTTTGTGCTTCAAATTTTTTTTACAGCATTTGCGGGAAATATATCGAGTAACTTTTTTTTTTTATTTACAAAAAAACGCCTACATTCAAATCCTCAAATAAAATACATTTTTTGAACTAAATCGAAAAACTGATTAAACCATTTTGAAGAGCAACTGTTCAGCTATCTAACGGTCGCCAACAAAATGTTGATATCTAATTTTTTCATAAAAATATGAACAATTGAGAAAAAAAAAACTTTTGAGCCAATTGATCGGAACATGTTCAATTCTTCAATTACAGCTTTTTTCATTCTAAAAAAATTACAAATCTAATCACGTCTCTGCATTTTTTAGAAAATTTACGATTGATTGAAAAAAAAAGTTGCAATGGATCAATTACAGACTGACCTGCAGTTGATCAAAGTTGCCGGGTTAGGCTAACCCATGTCCATACGGATCGGGACTTTTTTATAGTCCGTACCCTGAGGGTTAAATATATCTATACTTCATGAGAAGAAGATTTTTCGTGAGATGAGATGTTTGAGATGTTTTTAGCTGACTCGAATTTGATAATCAAATAGATAATAACCCAAACATACAGGAAGAATTATTATCTGAGTGTTTTCAAAAAAATGTATTTATCACGTTATTTGCTTTTACTCATTCATCTTGCTTGGGATAGGGAATTTCAGAAAATAATTAAAGTGTTTATTTTAGGTCAGGGAGTTTCAATAGAGACATATACATAATTTCACTTGGAATAGGAAATTTTTTACATGGAACGGGAACTATTCAAACTGATTACAATTCGGATTTAGAAGAGAGGAATTTAAAAAAATCCCAAAAAGACGAATCTTGAAAACAAATTATTTTCTTACAAAGTAAATCAACCTTCAACCAAAGAAATTAATTTCCAACCAAGCGAATGAATTTTCCACCATAAAGCTTGATGTTCTGAAAAAAGACGATTTATCCACAAAAAGTTTTGATTTTCAACAGAAAAGACAAACTTTTATCAAAATATGTTCATGAATTTATGACGAAATAAGGTCATTTCTAACGAATCTTGAAAACAAATTATTTTCTACAATTCAGATCAACCTTCAATCAAAGAAATGAATTTTCAACCAAGCGAATGAATTTTCCACCATAAAGGTTGATGTTCTAGAAAAATTTTTTACGAAACAGTTCAATTTTCAACAAAAAAAGGAATTTTTAGTGAAAAGTTTAATTCTTTCCAAAAAAGAAGAATTTTCATCTAAATACATGAATTTATGATGGAAAAAGGCCTTTTTTAACGAATCTTGATTCTAAATGAATTCCGATTTCAAACAAATAGTTGAATTTTCAACAAAAAACATGTATTTTCTACCATAAAGTTTGATATTCTAAAAAAGACGATTTATCCAAAAAACAGATTTTCAACAGAAAAGTTAATTTTTTAGTTGAAAAATTAATTCTGTCCGAAAAAGACAAACTTTTGTCAAAATACATTAATTTATGACGAAATAAGGTCATTTCTAACAAGTCTTGGATAGAAAAAAAATTAAGATAGAATATATCTTTTGTTAATTATGATTTTGAATTGTGATTTTGACTTTGAGACAGGTAGTTTCTGCACTTGAGAATAGCGAATTTTCTCAAAAAATTCTAACCCTGAGTTTAGACAGGGAATTTCCGTAAAGAAATAAAATTCTCAATTGAGGACCGGGAATTCCCGTGAGGAATGATGATTTCGATTTTTTAACAGAGAATTTCGTGAAGAACGATATTTTTTATTTTGGGACAGGGAATTTCTCCGAAGTATTTTAATTTTAACTACAGAACAGGGAATTTTTTCAATTAGTTATAATTCTGAGTTGGAAGAAGGATTTTAGTAAAAGAATACATTTTCCAGTTAAGTACTGGAAAGCATTATAGTTTTTAGTTTGAGATAGGGAATTCCCGCAGAGAATTATAATTTCGACTTTCAAACTGGGAATTTCGTAAAAATTATAATTTTTATTTCAAGACAGGCAATTCCTACAAAGAGTAATAATTTTGGGACAGGAAATTTCAGTAAAAAGAAGTAGAATTTTTTAAATTAAGACACGGATTTCTCGCAAATAATAATAATTTTACTTTTGAAAATGGTGTTTTGTTGAGAATTATAATTTTGAATTTGGGATAGACGGTTTCTGCGAAGAATTATAATTGTAAATTTCCTCAGAGAATTATAATTCTGAGTCGGGACAGAGAATTTCTGTGAAGAAATGAAGTTCTGACTTTTAAACTGAGAATTTCTTAAAAATTTTTATTTTTTTTTATGGAACAGGCAATTTCTCCAGAGAATTACAATTTTAACTTCAGAACAGGGAATTTTCTAAAAAAGATAAAATTAGTAATTTTCATTATAAATTATTCAAAGTTGAATAATTTCTCATTCTATTATCATTAATTACAATTTTAAAACTTTCATAATGGTAGAATCCATATTTGAAACATTCAGAAATAAATATTTAGAAGTTAGGTTTCTGCTTCCCTTCTTGAAATTCGAATGTCTATCAATTTGAGAAGAATATTCTTCTGAATTTGCTTGAGACTAGTAGTTTATTTGAATTTCTGATCCTTCAGATTGTTTAAATCTTGATTCCTACATATTTTTTTATTTAAACTCGTTTAACTCTCAAAGGATTCTATTTTTGGAAAGTTTCTCAATACCATTATTTTTTAGGCTAAAAAATGAAGTATATTTCCTTCCAGGTAGTTTAAATTAATTCATGTTTTTATCCCTAGAAACTTGAATTCAAGACATGTAGTTTTCTTTGAAGTGTCAGAGGAATTAAACATTATTTATGACCCTTCCGCTCGTTAAAAATATATGGCATTGTATTTTCTTGTTGTGGACAGTTAATGAAGAATTCAAATTTGAAAACTCCTAATTTTGTTTATTTTCGTTACAGGATTTGAAGCGGTCGATAATTGATGACGGAGTGACGATGGTGGTGAATAATATAATTATTCCCCATAGTGGATGGGATCCAAGTTCTTCCAGTGGCGAAACTTGTTGGTCAACCGTCTTCAGAAATGCTTCGGGTGTCCTCAGAAATGTCTCGAGTGCTGGAGAATATGCGAGGAAAAAATTACGCGAATGCGAAGGACTTGTGGACGCCCTCTTGTACGTCGTACGGTCTGCAATCGAGAAGTCAAACATTGGAAATAAAATTGTCGAAAACTGCGTCTGCATTCTGAGGAACTTGAGTTACCGATGCCAGGAAGTCGAGGATCCAAACTACGACAAACATCCGATTCAACCGGCAGTTCAAAACAGGGTAGCGGCACCAACTAAAGGTGAATTTTTAAATGTATTATGCAACTCACTTTTTGCAATGCCACTTGGGGGCTGTTCAAAAACTATTTCACACTTGGTGGGTATAAAAAAACCGTATATTTGAACTTTCCAGCAAAAAAAAAGGAGAAAATTTCTACCAGATAGTTGAATTTTTAACAAAAAATGTAAATTTTGAAACGGGAAAGATTGATTTTTTAATAAATGGCTGAATTTGTTGTTCAATTTGCAACCTACAAAGATGAATTTTGAACAAAATGGTTGAAATAAAAAAAAAAGAAACAATTATCAATCAAACAGTTGCATTTATAACAAATTAGTGTAAATATCCAGCAACAAAGGAGATTTGAATACATTAGTTGAATTTCTAATAAAATAGTTGAATTTTCAGTGAAATAGTTGAATTCTTAGCTAAAAGGACGTATTTTGTAGGAAGCAGTAGAATTGCCCATCAAGAAAGATGAATTTTAATTTAAGCACTTTTCCGTCGAAAAAGATAAATCTTGGATCAAGCTGGAAAAACTTTTTATTAAGAAGGCCGGATTTGCAACAAAAAAGTTCAACTTTTAAAAACATGACCGTAGCAAAACCGATAAATTTCAATTCGAAATTGACTACAGTTTCATTTTCAACAAAAAACTTTTCTATGAAAAAAAGATTCATTTTTGAAGAAGAAAACAATTAATAACCACCAAACAGTTGCATTTACGACTAAATTGTTAAATTTTCAATCTACAAAGATACTTTTTTTATCGATTAGTCGATTTTTCAAACAAAAAAAATTAAATTTCAACCACAAAAAGTTTCAATTCTGAACTCATAGTCTAATCTCAATGACAGAAAGAAGAATTTTTTTAGAATATTATCTATTTTCCAAAAAAAAAGATGAATTTTAAACAAAATCGTTGAATTTTCAACCTTTAAACATGAATTTTCAACAAAATAGTTGAATTGAGAATAGAAAGAAATAATTCTCAGTAAACAGTTGCATTTACAACCAATTAGTTCAGATGTCCATAAAAAAAGAAGTCTTGAACAAATTAGTTGAATTTTCAAGCAAAAAGGACGCATCTTTCAGAAGGCAGTTGAATTTGTAATCAAGAAAGTTTAATTTTCATTTAAGAACTTTTCTTACTAAAAAGATGAATCTTGAATCAAGCAGGAGAAACTTTATTCAAAAGGACGGATTTGCAACAAAACAGTTCAACTTTCAAAGACATGACTAACAAAATCGATATATTTCAACATAAAAAACAATTTTAGACTACAGTCTCATTTTCAACCAAACTCTGTATGCCAAAAAAGATTAATTTTTGAAGAAGAAAACAATTAATAACCACCAAACAGTTGCATTGACAACTAAATTCTTTAATTTTCAACCTACAAAGAGAAATTTTTTACCAAAGAGTCGATATTTCAAACAAAAAATATTAAACTTCAACCACAAAAAGTTTCAATTTTGAACTCATAGTTTAATCTCTATGATGGAGAGGCGAATTTTTTTAGAGTATTATCTATTTTCCAAAGAAAAAAGATGACTTTTCAAGAAAATCGTTGAATTTTCAACCTTCAAACATGTATTTTCAACAAAATAGTTGGATTTAGAATAGAAAAAAGTAATTATCAACTAAACAGTTGCATTTAACACCAATTAGTTCAGCTGTCCATAAAAAAGAAGTCTTGAACAAATTAGTTGAATTTTTAATGATATAGTTGAATTTTCAAGCAAAAAGGACGCATATTCCAAACGACAGTTGAATTTTCAAACTAGAAAGACTAATTTTCATCTAAGCACTTTTCTTCCATAAAAGATGGACTTTGACACCAGCATGAATTATTTTTCAATCCAAAAGGACGAATTTTCAACAAAATAGTTTAATTAACAAAAAAAGGTTGTAGCAATTCTTTACAAAAAATATTAAACTTCAGACATAAACAGTTGCATTTCGAACCAAAAAGTTGAATTTCCAAGCCACAAACACGAAATTAAAAAAAACAGTTGAATTTTCCGCCAAGGAAGATGGATTTCCTACCAAGATTATGCTAAATGCGGTCAATTTTCGTTTGAGAGGTACGAATTTTCTATTTAAAAAAAAACGAATTTTTGAGACAAGAATATAGTTGTCTACAAAATAGTGTTATATACTACGAAAGTTGTGAATCTTCATTAAAGAATATGAATATTTAACAAAGACGTTCAGGAATCAATCAACTATTCAAATTTTTGATCCTAAGAATATCAATTCTCAACAAAAAAATATAATAGTTGTTGATATTTAAACCAAAAAGAAATTTTATTTCTGAATCAAAAAGAGTTGAATCCATTCTGGAAAGTCGAACTTGCAACAAAGTAGTGGTATCCTTAACCACAAAAAAAAAAGAAGAAAATTGCAATTGAACAGTTGAAATTTCTATAGAAAAAGATTAATTCTCTAACAATTCATCACATAATTTTCAATCCAAAATTAATTTTCATTCAAAAGGAAAAAATGTGAACCAATTGGTTAAATTTTGAGACAAAAAAGCTTCATGAAACAGTTGAATGTAATCCCCAAAAATATAGATTTCCGCACCGAAAATTTAATTTTCAACCAAATTGGTAATTTTGAATAAAAGCGATCAGTTTCCGGGTTAGAATCGAATAGAACAATTTTATTTTTTATGTCATTGAGTTTTAGCCTCGTTAATCCATTCTCAATTCTTGAACAAGAAGATTGAATTTCCACCAAAAAGACGTAAATTTTAAAAACAATAAAATACGTAAATTTTCAACCAAATAGTTGAACTTCCATCGAAAAGCGACTAATTTTCTAACGAAAAATGGAATTGATCGATTTTCAAACAAAAAGAAAAAACGGATTTTCAGCAAAACAGTAATATTTTAACCAATGAGATAAATTTTTGACCAAGTTGTTCAACTCTTAACTATTAAAATTCCAACGGAAAGAAAAGAATGAAAAAATAGTTGAATCTAGAACCAAATAGGAAGTTTATGAACCAAAAGAGGTCAATTCTGACTCGAAAATACAAAATTAGATTCAGGTTGAAGTAAAATAGAATTGATCAATTTTATTTTCAAGCACCTCAAAAACCACCCTTCCCAAAAGTGTGACATATTTTTTGAACAGTCCCTTGTAAGGAAAGTTGCTTTTGCTTCTGATAGTGCGGATTCTGACAAATAATTGAAAATGAGTACTTATTTTCAATTTTTGAAGTAATCTCATTATTTTTTCATTCAAAAATGATTGCTGATAAAGATGATATATGAACTATGTTGTCATAAGGAAATTTGCAGCAATGAAATTTATTTAATTTATTCTTATAGTAAGTAGATTATAGTACTCTTCAAATTTTCTCTTCTATTTGTATCGAAATCTTGAATGAATGGAAGACTAGATCTAGTTATTTTTTTTATTCCTTTTGTTGGATCAAATTAGGATATTTCGAATAATGTTGTGGGATGGTTTTTTGGCTAATTTCATTTGCATCTGCCGCCCGTAAGCTTTTTAAAAAAGTGCCTGGAGACACGAATTAAAGTCTGTTTCAATCTTTCTAGCATACAGTTTGTGTCAAGGTAAGGCAATTCTGTAATTGTAGTAATTTAGTTTTCATTTTTGTAAAAGCCTGGTTCTTTTGACCGATCCAGATTCTTCTTCATTTTGCTAGAGGCGTTGTTTAAAAAAATAAGGACAATAAACATACTAACTTGGAAGTGTTTTCCCTGTTACTTTAAAAAGTATCTGAACAGCCACTTTTCAAATCTTACATTTTACTGTAATCTCAAGTTTTTAAAGCGTTCCTGTCATTTTTTATCATAGTGGATTTTATGGAGTCAGAATTGGAAATATACTGTCATGGAAATTTACTCATATGAAATAAAAAGTTCGTCTTAATATGAGCACAATTAGCCATTGATACCTTTTTTAGACATGCAACTCTTTGAATATAGTATCGTTAGGAAAAAAGCTGATTTTTTTCCTTTGTAACCTCAATTCATGTTTTTATTTATAAAATTGAGAGTTTCGATTTATGCACTTATATTTCTTGAGCTTCTAGTGACAATAGCTTATATTGGATAGAATATTTTGAAAATTTAATATATTATTGCCAGGATTTGTAATTAAACTTTTGTTTTTTAGTTGAACATTCAAGCAAACGGGACGAACTCCAAACCAAGTTTTCGAATTTTTAAACAAAAATGATTGAACTTCATCTAAAAACAGATAGATTTTGGAGCAAATTATTGTATATTCAATTTAAAACGACGAATTTTCCATTCCAAAAAGGCAAATGTTTAACAAAACAGTTGCAGTTCAAACAAAACAATCAAATTTCAAGAAAATTTCGGATTCTCTACCAAATAGTTGCATTTGCAACAAAATAGTTGAACTTTCAACTAAAGTGACAAATCTTCAATAGAAAAAAAGGATTCTCTCTCAACGAAGAAGTTTTACTCGAACAAAAAACCATTTTATTCACTCCAGGCAAGAAAAGATTTTTCTTTTATAATATCAAAAACTGTTGAATTTAAATAGGAAAAAGAATTTTCAACAAAAAATCATGTACTGGATATCTTAACCAAAGAAGATCTCAATTTTTAATAAAAAATGTTGGATTCAAGCAAAAAGACGATTGTTAAACAAAATAGTTGAATTTTGAACAAAATATTCATGTTTCTAACTAAATAGCTGGATTTTCGACAAAATAATTACAGTTTGACAAAATATTAAAGTTTTGGAGTTTCACTTTGAAGCAGTTAGTTGAATACAAAAATTAATTCTTAACAAAAAATGTAATATTCAATATTTCAACCCACAAATATGTTTATTTTAAATAAAAAACAATTCAATCCGGAAACAGTTGCTTTTTAATGGAAAAGGATCAATTTCTACCAAGGAGTGGAAAAAATTTAACCAGATTATTGGATTCTTCAATTAAAAAGGTAAATTCTCTATAAAACAATTTAAGTTTTCAACCAAAAATATCAATTTCCAACCAGGAAATTGAATCCCTACTAAATAGTTGAACTTTTGATGAAAAGTATATAATGTTCAACCCAAAAAGACGAATTATTAACAAAACAGTTGAATTTGAGAGCCAAAGAGACGAATTTTATACGAAATGGGTAATTTCCATCCAAAAATATGTTAGTCGAATTTGTAGATAGACAAATTTCTTTCCAGACAAACAAGGAATTATTTATTCACAAAATAGTTGAATTTTCAAATAAAGAGATAAATTCTAAACTAAAAAAATTATATTCAACATGGTAATTCCACTTTCTGACAAGTAGTTAGTTTTCCATCAAAAATAATAAATTTCTACCAAAAATGAGGAAATTGCATAAAGTACATTAATATTTCATAAAATTGTTGAATTTTCAACTAAAAACGATCAACCCTCGTCCAAAACAAATGAATTTCAAAGAAAAGAGTCGAACCTTCAACGAAACAGTAGAATTGCAATCAAAACAGATGAATTCTAAACCAAAAATATAATAGTAGACTTGCCAGTTAGAAAGAATAACGTTTCAACTAGAAGTCAAATTTTCTGCACCAAAAAAATACATTTTCAACAAATAATTGAATCTTCAACAAAATAGTATGATTTTTCACCAAAAGAAATGAATTTAGATCCAAAAATAGAATTATGATGGAAGGGAGTAGAAAAGTCTGTATTAAAATGCTTGTCAAATAAGAAAAAATAAAAGTCACAGTAGCTGCTTCCCTCCCCTCACCCATGACCGGGAAACCGGGAAATGACCGGGAGATTAATGAAGAACCGAGAATTTACTTGGAGAACGTTTTGATAATTTGTTGCCCTGTGAAATTTTTTTAGCTGACTCAAATTTGATAATTGAATTGATGAGGGAATTTTTTACATGGAACGGGAACCTTTTAAACTAATTATAATTCGGATTGAGAATTATAATTGCAAATTCATCCTTTTTAAGTAACAAAATCAACTATTTGTTTGACATTTACACTTTTTGTTTAATATTAAATTTTCTTGGTAAAGTTGCATTATTTCGGTTCAAAGTTCACCTCTGGTTGAAATTGTAACTACTTTGGTAAAAATCGACTCATCTTTTTTTGGTGAAAATTCAAGTATTTAGTTGCACATGGATTTTTTATTCTAAAAATGAAACGATTTCTTTGAGAATGTATGTACTTCGTGGAAAATTTGCCTTTTTTTGTAGAAAATTAATCTTTATGGTTAAAAATAAATTTTTTTTATTAAAAATCATCTATTCTTCTAAAGATTCATCATTATACCTGAAAATTCATCAGTTTTGGTTGAAAATCAATTACTTTAACCGAAAATTCAACTGTTTCATTTTTAGTGGAAAATTGATCTTGTCTTGTTAAAAATTGGACAATTTGGTGAAAATTGGTCTTTTTTAATTTAAAATTTGATAAATTCGTTGAAACTTTACATACTTTCTTGAAAAATCGATCTTTTGATAGAAAATTATCTTTCTCTTCGGAAGTTAATATTTTTCTTCAAAAATTCTCCTTTAAGATTGACAATCAAGTTAGACAGTTAATCATCTTTCATTTAAGACGAACATTCATCTTGTTGAAAACTCCTAATGTGTGGTCTAAAATTAATTTTTCAATCCAAAAATGTCACTATTCCATTTTTGTTTGAAAATTTCTATTTTTATGGTTCAAATTTCAACCATTCTGTTGAAAAATGGTATATTTTGGTTGAAAATTAATTTTTTATCAGACATTGAACTATTATAGTTAAACGTTCCTCATTTCATTTCAAAATTCGTCTTTCTGGTTTAAAAATTCAACTACGTCAGTTGAATATTTACAATTTCATTTGATTCTTCATCATTTCTCGTAAAAATTTGTTTTTTTTTCTGGGTGAAAGTTAGTTTCTTATGTTATAAGTAATTTTTTTTCAACTGAAAATTTAACTTATTTCAATTGAAAATTCCATAGTTCCAGTTGAAAATCTATTTGTTTAGTTAAACATTCTTTTTTCAAATTTAAAATTCGATTAATAAAATTTTTGGTTAACGATATATCTTTTCAGTAAAAGTTGATTTATCTGTTTAAAAATTCAAGTCCCTCAGTTGAAGATTCTTTTTTTTTAAAAAAACACTTTTGCTTGTTTCAAAATTGTTCTTTTAAACTAGAAATATAACTGTTCCCATTTTGGTTGAAAATAATCATTTTTTGACTTTGAAATGCGAATATAATTTTAAAACATCATGTTTCTTCTTAGAAAATGATTCTTTTTATTTGGAAATGAATCTTCTTATTTGAATATTCACCTTCATGGTTGTAAATTGAAGTGCTCCAGTTAAGTATCTATCTTTTTGGTTGGAAATTCATATTCTTGTTTTGAAATTCAACTGTTCTAGTTGAAGATTCATAATGTTATTTGAAAATTCATCACATTGGTTGAAAAACGAACTGTTTTCTTAGAAATCCATTTTTCTTCGTTATCGCGGAATAATTTTTTAAATTGTAAGCTTAAGTGTTTCAATTTTTGTAAAAAAATTATATTTTTTTTGTTGAAAATTAGAGTAATCTTTTTAGAATTGATTTATTTTGCAATGTTTGATTTGTCGTGTTAAAGGATGTTTAGATTAGGATAACAGAAATTGTTAGCGTTTTGCGACAGATATAAATATGTTACTTCTAGTTGACCGGAAAAGTTCGAAAACTTGACCGTGAAATACCGGGAAATGACCGGGAATTTGAAATCATCGGCTGAATCGCCACCCTGCAGTTGTTTTGTCTGAATTTGCTTTTTTTTAAAAAAAGATTCATCTCATTGTCATTGTATAATACAAACGTGCTCACAAATTGGATTCAGTTTTAGGTACTTACAAGTTAAAGTTGTAAAAAGCACAAACTCTTGAAACATCGTGTTTTCTTTTGCTCCAGGTGAGAACTTGGGTTGCTTCGGTGGAAGTAAAAAGAAGAAGGACGGACAACTCGTTCAAAAAGAAACAACCACAGTGAGAACAACGACTCCACGAACAGAGCCTGTTAAGGGCATGGAATTACTTTGGCAGCCAGAAGTAGTGCAATCGTACTTGAGTCTTTTGCAATCCTGTTCGAATCCAGAAACCCTGGAAGCTGCAGCTGGAGCTTTACAAAACCTGGCAGCCTGCTACTGGCAGCCGAGTATCGAAATTCGTGCTGCCGTAAGGAAGGAAAAAGGACTTCCAATTCTTGTGGAACTTTTGCGGATGGAGGTTGGTTTTCGAAAGAAGTTTTTTAATGTTTTAAATCATGATCTCAGTATGTTTTTGTAAGTACAGCTACCTTTTGATTTAGGGCTGTCCGATTTTATTCTGCTTCCCCTCATTTTGTGATCGACAAAATAGTTGAACTTCTAGTGAAATAATTAGATTTCCAAACCAACAAGATCATTGTCAGCCAAGCATGAGGACTTCTCTACCATAATGTGTGAATTTCCAATCCAAAAGGAGTAATTTTTAACGCAACAGTTAAATTTTCGACCAAAAAAGATAAACTTTCAACAAAATACTCAACTTTTGAGCAAAAAAATAGCCTAATTTTCAAGCTAACAAGACGATTTTTTACAAACATCTTATTTTTTACCAAAAAATGTAACTTTTCTACGATGAAAGATAATATTTCAATTCAAAAGAACGAATTTTTCATAAAACAGTTAATTCTACACTAAAAAAGATGACTATCCAATCGTTACTCAATTTTGAACAAAATAATTCAACTTCTAATAGGACAGTTGCATTTTTAACCAAATGGCTGCACTTTCGACCTACGAACATGAATTTTCAACCAAGGAGATTAGTTTTCTACCAAAGGACGATTTTTAACAAATACATTAACTTCTAACCAAATAGTTGAATTTTCAACCGAGAAACCTAAGTTTTTAATCAAACATATAATGCCCAAATTAGTCTAAAAATTACTTTTCAACAAACAATGGAGCGAATTTCCAACCAGTTTCATTCGACAAGAAAATACGAGTTCTGAACAAAATAATTTAATTTTCGACCGAATATATGAATTTCTTGGAAGAATATTAATTTTAAATCAAGGAGCATAAATTTTTGAACAAGCAGTCTTATTCAACACCAAAGAATATCAATTTTCAACCAACTATAGAATCCTCAAATTGTCAATTTGAGAAATCAATTTGTAACGAAAAAAAAGCGAATTTTCAAGCTATATAACTCAAGCAATAAGGATCCATTTTTTCTAAATAGTTGAATCCTCAACAAGATAGATGAATTTTTAACAAAATACATGTATTTTTAACCAAATTTTTGAGGTTCAAACCAAAAACGTGATTTCTTTTACCAAGAAGATCAATTTTCTACCAAAATTTACGCATTTACAACACAAAATATGACTTCTAAATAGAATAGATCGATTCATGAGCTAAAAAGACGAATTTTTAATAAAACAGTTGATTCTCAACCAACAAAGATGACTCTTTACAGCAATTAATAGAATTTGTAACCAAAACGATACATTTTTGACCAAAGAGATTGATTTCAAAAATAAAAATCGAATTTCCAACGAAATGTTTAAACTCTCAACCAGTGAGATGAGTTTTGAAAAAACTCATCTAAACTTGAACCAAGTAGCCAAATTTTCAACTAAAAAAGATTTTTCTGTCGCGGAAGAAAAGTCCAACCAAATTGTTGCATCTTCGATTCGGAATCACGAAATCTCTACAAAAGTTGAAGAATTTAATTAGTAACAACAACGAAAAAACAAATTTTCATACCAAAAATGGAGGATTTGAATTTTCAGTTTTTGAAGTTTTACCAAAAAGGATTTTTTAGTCAAAAGGCAGAGAATTTCAAACTAAAATACCAAATTTAACGAAACAGTCGAATTTTTGATAAGAATGAATGACTTCCACAAAATTGTTGAATCTCCAAGTTAAAAAGGTCAATTTCCAACTAAAAATAGAATGATGAAATTTATAGTTTGAAAAATTATCTGAAAAGGAAGAATCAACAAAATAGTTCAATTTTCTACCAAAGAAATGAATTTTCAACTGGGAAAAACGTTATCCGTGAAAGAAAATTTAACACAAAAGTATAGATTGTCAACGAAAATGTTGAATCCTCTATCAGATTGATTGAATTTTCAACATGAGAGTTGAATTTCTAACAGAGGAAGATTCTTCGGTTAGGATGAGAAAAATTTCATTCAAATTATTGATTCAGGAAGGCCGAAAGTTGATTTTTTTACAAAACAGTTGAATTTCCAATAAAGAAATAGAATTTTAAACAAAAAAAAATAACTCTCTAACGAAATTATTGAATTTTCAACTCAAAACAATTCTTATTTAACCTTACACAAAATAATTAAATTTTCAATTGAAAAAATTAACTTCAAGAAGAAACGGAGTATCAACAAAACCGTTAAATTTTTCATTGAAGAGATGATTCTCTAATAAAAAAAAAAAATAATAATTTCTAACGATTTGATTGAACTTTTAAGCAATTAGGTGCATTCTGAACAAGATTAGTTTCTAAAGGAAAATGTAGTAGTTTATGATGCAACCAAAAAAGTTCGGAATTTTGAATCAAATTTGGCTTCCCTTATTTCACCCGATGATGCTAGCGAAATAAGAAAAGTAGCTTATTTCGTCCACCGGTAAATTTAAAAAGTTTAGGTGCTCATTGTCCAGTTTCCAATATTCGAACTGAGAATTCTATAATTCCAAACACTATATAAATTTTGAATTATTCAACTTTTGAGGAATTTTCTTTTGAAATTGTTCAACTATCAAAGCTTGATTATAAAATTAATAATTTTATTAATACTTTCCATCTGAAATTTAATTATTCTGAAAATTTAAATCTAAAATTAAAAATTGAGAATTATTCCACTTTAAGTTCATTCAATTTGAAAATTTCGTTGAATGTTCTAAAAGCTGAAGTTATCCAATTTTTGAGAACTTTTCATCCGATATTATTCAAATTAAAATTGAAAATATGTATTTATAAACTTTGAATCTGAAATAATCCAATTCAGAATACTTCCATATGAAGATTTTTTTCAAAATCTTATGACACAAATATAATTTGAAAAAAAGGGACAAAATCAAATTGTAAGTATTTGAAGTGCAATAATTCTCAATATAGAAAGGTTCACAATTGAAAAATTTTAGATTTAAATTAGGACAATAAGATGAATGAAAATGTAAAAGTTTTCAAATGTTATCATTTGTGAACAATTTCAAAATTTGCAGATAGGATAATAAGCGTTTATGCTCTTTGAATTCGAAACTGAATAAGTTCGAATTAAAATCTGTCAAAGATTCAAATTTTCGAACTCACTATGAAATTAAAACATTTTGAAGATTCATGTAAAAACTTTCCAAATTGAATAATTTCAGATCAAAGTTTAAGAATAGGACAATGCCGAGTTGAGGGGTGCAGTGATTTACATTTTGACAACTTTCAAAGTTTGGTCATTACAGATTCAAATTTTCAAAAGTGGGATGATCTCAAATTTGAAGTAATCAAAATTCCATCTTTTCCCAATAAGGCGTTGAAAATTGAACAATTTCAAACAAAAATTTCTCAAAAATTGAATAATTTCAAATTCATGAAGTGCTTGAAATCATATAATTTCTAGTTCAGAGTTTCATGATAGGACAATAAACACTTGAACTTTTTCATTTTGAAATTAAATAAGTTCGAATGACAATCTGCGAAAATTGTAGATTTTCGAATTAGAATTTTATAATCTTGTTTCGAATTGCCTAAAAATGTGTGCATAAAGCTTTTTTATCTATAGAAATGAAGTTTGAATATCCACATCTATTTATCATTTATTTATCTTCATTTATCATTTATTTTATTTATTCATTTTATATATCATTTATCATATTTGTGGTGAGTTTTTCCTGTTATAAATAATTGAGATATTTGAAAACCTATGCGCTTCTTCTGAATATTTGAACAAAAAACTTGGAATTATATTCCCCCAGATCGAATTAATTTCCCCTTTGAAAATTGAAAAAATGGTTAACAGGAAAACTTACCATTTTTTTTTCCAGGTTGACAGAGTAGTTTGCGCCGTTGCGACAGCGCTTCGAAATTTGGCGATAGATCAACGTAACAAAGAACTCATCGGGAAGTATGCAATGAGAGACTTAATTCAGAAATTGCCTTCAGGTAATAATCAACACGATCAAGGAACAAGCGACGACACCATTGCCGCCGTCCTTGCGACTTTGAACGAAGTTATTAAGAAGAATGCGGAGTTTTCGAGGTCACTTCTCGATGCAGGTGGTGTTGAGAGGCTCATGAACGTCACCAGACAGCGGCAAAAATATACACCACGAGTTCTTAAATTTGCAGGTACGAATTTGTCAGAGTCGGCTTAACCAGTGGGGCAAAATGTCAGAATTGGGTGTAAAAGAGCCTAGAGCCCAGGATTCTAGATCCAGGGTGGCGACTTAACCAGGAAAGACCGGGAATTCAATTAAAAACCGGGAATATACTTGACTTAACATAGACTATTAAAACTCTACTAAAAAAATACAAAAAATGACAGCTTCCTTTTTGGGGATTAAAAAGAGGTCTTATCATTTGATTTGTAGAATGTAAAGTTCCTTTAATCTGATTCTCAAAATATTTAAATATACGTCATGAGATATACGTAATTATACGTCATTATAAGAAGAACGTTTTGCAAATTTGTTGCTCTGTAAAATTTTTTATCTGGATCAAATTTGATGATTGAATTGATGATGGGGAATTTCAGAAAATAATTGTAGCTTTTTTTTTAGGACAGGAAGTTTCAGTGAAGGAGTAGAATTTCGCTTGGAACAGGGAATTTTTCACATGGAACGGGAACTTTCCAAAATAATTATAATTCGGATTTAGAAGAGAGGAATTTTAAGAAAACATTCCTCAAATTCAAAATTCGTCACAATTTTGAAGTCCCCTTTACTTAATTTTAAATGAAGAAAGTACTTCAAGCAGTCTTTAGAGTAGAAGAAGTATTCCGGAGAAGAAATATTTCTGAATTATGATAGAAAGCTTGTTTACATTGTTCATTGCAAACTCATCCTTTTCGAGTAACAAAATCAACTATTTGTTTGACATTTACACTTGTTTGTTTAATATCAAACTTTCTCGTTAAAGTTGTATTATTTCGGTTCAAAATTCACCTCTGGTTGAAATTCTAACTACTTTGTTGAAAATCAATTCATCTTTTTTTGGTGAAAATTCAAGTATTAAGTTGCACATGGATTTTGGATTCTAAAAATGAAACAATTTCTTCGAAAATTTATGCACTTCGTGAAAAAAACCGGCCTCTTTTGTAGAAAATTAATCTTTCTGGTTAAAAATTCATCTTTTTGATTGAATATCATCTATTCATTTGAAGATTCATCATTATACCTGAAAATTTATTAGTTTTGGTTCAAAATCAGTTACTTCCACTGAAAATTAACCTGTTTCATTTTTATGGAAAATTGATCTTTTTCTAGTTCAAATTTGACATTTCGGTTGAAATTATTCTTTTTGAATTGAACATTCAATCATTTTGTTGAAACTACATATTTTGTTGGAAAATCGATTTTTTGGTACAAAACTATCTTTTTCTTCGGAAGTTAATATTCTTCTTCGAAAATTCTCCTTTAAGATTAACAATTCAAGTTTCACAGTTAAACATCTTTCGTTTTAGTCAAACATTCATCTTGTTGACAACTCTCAATTTTGGGTTTGAAATTAATTTTTCAATACAAAAATGTCGCTATTCCATTTTTGTTCGAAAATTTCTATTTTTATGGCTCAAATGTCAACCATTCTGTTGAAAAATTGTATTTTTTGGTTGAAAATTAATTTATTGTCAAACATTGAACTATCCTAGTTAAATGTTCCTCATTTCATTTCAAAATCGTCTTTCTGGTTTAAAATTCAACTACTTCAGTTAAATATTTACAATTTCATTTGATTCATCATTTCTTGTAAAAATGTAATAAATTGTTTAAAAATATTTTTTTTGATTGAAAGTTAGTTTTTTGTGTTATAAGTCATTTTTTTCAACTGAAAATTCAACTTATTTCAATTGAAAATTCCATAGTTTCAGTTGAAAATCTATTTGTTCAGTTAAACATCCTTTTTTTAAATTTAAATTTGAGTAATTTTATAAAACACTTATGCTTGCTTAAAATTTTTTTTGTTTTTTTGAACTGAAAATGTTACGGTTGCATTTTTGGTTGAAAACAATCATTTTTTTACTTAGAAATGCGAATATTTTGTTAAAACATCATGTTTTTTCTTAGGAAATGATTTTTCCTATTCACCACATTGGTTGAAAAACGAACTTTTTTGTTAGAAATCCATTCTTCTTCGTTATCGCAGATCAATTTCTCTAATTGTAAATTTAACTGTTCCAATTTTTGTAGAAAAATTATATTTTATTGTTGAAAATTAGAGTTTCCTTTCTAGAATTGATTTATTCTGTAATGTTTGATCTGTTGTGTTAAAGGATGTTTAGATTTGAATAAAAATAAATGTTAGCGTTTTGCGAAAAATATAAATAGGTTACTTCTAGTCAACCAGGAATATTGGGAAACTTGACCGCAAAAAACCGAGAAATGACCTGGAATTTGAGATCATCCTCCGAATCGCCACCTTGTTGACTTAACCTAGACAATTAAAAATTGTAACGTGAAAATAAGAGAAATGACCGCTTTCCTTCAATGAATTGAAAAGATATGTCATAATTTTATTTGAAGATTGTAACGTTCCATTAACGTTTTTTCCATTATAAAAAAGAAAACCTCTTGCAAATTTTCTTGCTTTCTGAGATTTATTCAGCTGACTGAAGTTCGAAAATCGAATTTATCATGACCCAAACATGCATTTTCTCCATTACAAAAAAAATGTATTATTTTATCACGTTTTATTTGCTTCCTCTTCATTTATTTGACTTACGACAGGAATTTTCAGAAAATAATTAGACTTTTTATTTTAAGGCAGAGAGTTTTGGTAAAGAAAAATAATTTCACTCGGAACAGGAAATTTTTTATATGGAACTGGAACTCTTCAAAATAATTCAAATTTGGAATTAGAAGAGAGGGATTTAAAAAAATCACTCCTCTAATTTTTAATTCGTGACAATTTGAAAGTCCTCTTTCCCTAATTCTAAATGAAGAAAGTACTTCAAACAGTTTTTGGAATAGAAGTAGTATTTCGAAGAAGAAATATTTTGAAATTGTAATATAAAACATGTTCACACTGTTCATTGCGGATTTATTCTTTTTTAGTTGGAAAATCAACTTCTTAGTTAAAAGTTGAACTCTTGTTCAAAATCAAATTTTTCTGTTGAAGGTGCTTTCTTTGAATTTGATCTTCACCTCTGGTTGAAAACGCACATCCTCTGTTAAAAAGCGCATTCATTTTTGAATTGGAAAATTAAACAATTTATTCAAGAATTTACGTACTACGTGGAATATTCGCCTTTCTTGGATAATAATAATTCTTGTGGTTGAAAATTCATCTTTTTACATTCTCATCGAGAAGGTATTAGATTTATGTAAAATTTGACCCCCCCGGTTTTTGTCAAATGTCCACGT
>WSXT02177466.1:0-15851 GCA_011762715.2 Neuroterus valhalla | reverse complement strand
AATTATTTAGAATTCTTCCAGACTATTTCGAATTCTTCGGAAGTCTACTTCGATCTGTTCGGAATTCTTTTTTTATTATTTTTTCCTTTTTTAATATTTTTAAATCATTTTAAATTCTTTTGAATTCTCCATACACTTATTTGGAATTCTTCCAGACTATTTCGAATTCTTCCGAAGTCTGTTTCACTTCGTTCGGAATTCTTTTTTATTCTTTTTCATCCTTCTTAATGTTTTTGAATCATTTTGAATTCTACATTTTATTCAGAATTCTTCCAGACTATTTCGGATTCCTCCGGAGTCTGCCTAATTTTTTTTTGAGATTCTTTTTTTATTCTTTTTTTCTCCTTTTTAATGTTTTTGAATCGTTTTGAATTCTTTTGGATTCTCCATCCTTTTTTAGAATTCTTCCAGACTATTTCGAATTCTTCTGGAGTCTGCTTCACTTTGTTTGGGATTCTTTTTTCAATCTTTTTTTATCCTTTTTGATGTTTTTGAATCATTTTGAATTCTTCTGAATTTTCCATAATTATTGCTCATTCTTCAAAACTATTATGAATTCTTCCGGAGTCTGTTCCTTTTTAATTTTGATGCAATGGTTTTTGACCAGGCATATATAAATAATATTACAGCAAAATTGACATAATATTATTCTGTTCCTTTTTGTTTGGAATACTCTTTCATCCTTTCTAATGTTATCGGATCATTTTTAATTGTTTAAAATTTCTACAAATTCTTTCGAATCCTAATGAATTCTCTGGGAGAATTCTCATGAATGCATCCAAAATCTGTTGGATTATTTCGAATCATTCTAATTGCGATGAATTCTTATGATTTTTTGCGAATGCTTTCGAATTTTTCCGGGAGGTCAATTCTGTCAAATAGCCTTGAATTCTTTTGAATGCTCCACAATTATCTAGAATTATCCCGAACTATTTTTAATTGTTCTCGAATCTGCTGAACTTTGTTTGGAATCCTGTTTTCATTCTTTTTGTATCGTTTTTAATGTTTTTGAATCATTTCAAATCCTTTCAAATTTCGAGAAATTCTTTTGAATCCTAACAAAGTATTTAGATGAATTCTCTTGAATGCTTTCGACATCTGTTGAATTATTTCAAATTATTTTATTGAGATGAATTCTTCTGAATTTTTGCGAATGCTTTTAAATTTTTCCGGTAGGTTTCGAATTCTACCGAATTCCCCACAACTAATTAGAATTCTCCCAAACTATTTTAAAATGTTCCCGAGTCTGCTTCACTTTGTTTTGATCCTTCTTTTATCCTTTTGAATGTTTTTGAATCATTATGAATCCTTTCAAATTTCGTGAAATTCTTCTGAATCCTAACAAAGTCTTTAGAAGAATTCTCTTGAATGCTTCCAAAATATGTTGAATTATTTCGAAATTATTCTAATTGAGATGAATGCTTCCAAATTTTTTTGAATCATGTAGAATTAATAAAAATTATTTTCAATTATCTCAACTCCTTCAGGATGATTGTTGTTAATTCTTTACTGTTATTTAGAAATCCCTTAAATCATTGAAAATATTTTTGAACTATTTCGAAATATTTCAAAGTATTTACAAAAACTGTTCTTCATGTTTTTATCTCTTTAAATTTTTCTTTATTGTTGACCATTATTTATAGATATTTCAAACGATTCTCAAGTATATACAAGAATTATTTGTAAGTGTTCGAAATTATTCAGAATCAGTTAAGATTGTCTTCGAATCTTCCAAAAAACCGCCTTATTATTCACAGGTATTTAGCATTTTTTTAAATTAATCAACAAATTTTCTGAAAATTCGGAATCCTTTTGAAATGTCGATTATGATTTTTCAAAATTATCTACATAATTATTCCAAAACCATGGGAAGAATTCTTTTGCTTTCTTGTAAATGCTTGTGACTTCTTCCGAATTCCCCACAATCATAACTAATTCTTTTTATTATTTTTCAACTGAAGTCTTCAGAAGAATTTGTCGGAATTCTTGCCAATTTATTCCAATGGCTTGGACTTATGGACAGTCATTTGGAATTCTTTATTTATTTTTTTAAAATTATTTTTGAAATTATTAAAAAAAAATTATTTTAATTAATTTCGAACTATTATTTCGAGGTCTTATTATTCGAAAAAATCCAAAAGTAGAAATATTTTTACATTTAATTCACATACCTAATTAGGAGAAAGAACAATGGAAGAGTTCAATCCTATCAAATTAGAGCCAACCAATCCGATGTCGATTTAACAAGTTAAAGCAAGATCGTCTCGTTGCTCAGATAAATAAGTACATAATAAGGCTCTGTTCCATAAGTTAAGGAAGGAAGGCATGATAAGTCATCTCACAAAAATAATCAGACCAGCAACTTTAGGGTTAATGCACCCAAAACTATGTGGAGGCAATTCTTCCTAAAGAACTCTAATTGGATTTTAAATTAAATCTAATTTATTTTAAGTCATTTATAAGGATTGAGTATGATTCAGATTCTTTCTGAATCTTTAGAAGATTTTTTTTTTAATTGATAAAGTCTTTTTAGGTCTACTTAATTATTCGTAATAATTTGGAATTATTTGAAAATATTTTGATTCTTTAGAACTATTCTGAATTGATTTCAACTATTTTGAAATGTTTCGGAATCCTTACAAGATTTTTTTTCGAGCTGATGAAGCTTTTTTAATTCCGTAAATTATTTAAAATAACTAAGAATTATTTTCAAACTATTATAAAGCCTCTAGAAGGATTATCTACAATTATTTCGCAATATTCTTAATTGTTTCGAAATCTTCGAAAGTCTCATAAAAATAATTGGACCAACAAAGGTCTGTAAAAAATATTATTTCTAATATAATTTATGATTTGATTTTTTATCGGGGAAAAATTTTCTTTGCAATGCTTCTGAAATATTCACAGCCACTTAGAATTATTTAAAATTTTCAAAACTGTTTTTAAACACTTCTTGTTTTCTTGAGTTCGTCCGAATTTTCATTAGGAAACTTCAGAGTTTTCCGAATCTTTTTGGATTATTTCGAAGCATTCTTATAAAAATTGATAAAAACTTCCAAATTCTAAAAGATATTCAGAATTACTGAATATTATTCTAGATTTTCTTGAATTTATGAGAAAAATTCCCCGAAAGTTGTTTCGAATTATCTTGAATTAATTCGAAGTCTTCAGAAGTGATTTGACAGAAGTATTCAAACAATGTCAGTATTTACTCATCCAAAACTCTGTAAGAATAATTCTTTTCCACATATTTCGAGATTAAAGTTTAAATAAAATCAAATTGATTTGTATCTGAGCTTAAAAATTATGCATTATAATATTTTTTTTTAATCCTTTTGAAATATTCAGATCCATCCGAAATTCTGAAGAATAATTTCAAATCATTATTAAGAATTATTCATAAATATTTTCAATCAATTCGAACAATTTATTTTGAATTCTTCAAAAAGATTGATTGGGACTTTTGAATTCTTTTGATTTTTTCATGATTACTCAGAATTATTTCGAACAATTATGTAGTGCTTGAAAGAATTGTTTAAAATAATTTTGATTTTGATAATTCTGATTTTGAAATATTTTCAAATGATTTTGAACTCCTTTGAACCCTTTTGAAAATTGATCAATTCCTCAGGAGAATGCTTTCCGATTCTTCTGAATCATCTCAAATTAATGCGAAGTCTCTCAAATTTTTTTCGAAATATTTTGAATTTCTTCTAAGTCCCGAGAAGAATTTTTGGAAATCCATGATTTATTTTTTATTTTGTTGAATTTCCGGAAAATTTTAGTTCCTTCAGATTTATCATTGACAATTATTTGGAATTATTTTGATTTATTTTCAATCATTTCGAATTATTAAAAGTCTTCAGAACTCATCTCTTTCTAATAATCAGGCCAACAATTCCACGGCTAATCTAATGTACTGAAAACTTTATAAGAAAATTTTATTAAAAAATTTTTGATACTTAGATTTTTTATTTAATTAAAATCATTTAAATTTTAATTCTATTATTATTTATAATGATAATCATTTACTCTTATGAATAAGATAATATCATTTCTAAATAAATAATTAATTAATTCGTGACAAATTTGCGCCAGAAACTATCCAATATAATTCTATCGAAATATTTCAATATTATAAAATGAGGATTAGGATTATATTTGAAATTATTTTATACCTCAGAAAGTGATGAGATTATAATTAAGTAATTCAAAATCTTGAAATATTTAAAAATAAAAATGGGAATATTCTTTGAATTCATTTCAAACCTGAAAAAGTTATGGAAGTATGGGACTTCACGTCATCAAATTCCCAACAAGTTAGGCTTCATTTCCGGCCTATCGATAACAGAATCGAAACGTGAGTTAACTTAACTTATCCACACTTGGAAGGCTACGCACGATACGGCCAATCTGCACATCTTCAAATTTCGCATTGCACTCGTGTGGAAATTCAATTAGATTTTTAAATAACGGATAATTTTTTATATAATAATAATTATAATTCATAACTGTAATTTACATGATTCAAACTTCATTCAAATGCAGGGTTCAATCTTCTTCTGAATATAATAATAATATAATTTATAATAAATATAACTTCCCGCGAACAAGAAAATTTTTCAGTAGAAGCGGTTGAAGAAACGGTAGAACTTGGGAGTCAGTGTGCTTCGGTGGTAATTGGAGGGGAGGAATTTCTCGGTTCTTCCGTGCGCGTCGAAACAGTCAATTTATTCCTCATTTTGAAGTTAAATAACAATTCTAATTTTGCAAAAAATAATAAATAAAAATAAAATAATAATAATAATAAATGTTCCTTTTTATGATGGAAGAGTAACTCTAGTTGAATCTCTAGTCGAGAATATAAATTCAATCATATTCACATAATAATTGGCGTTATTTATAATTTCTTGAATAATTAGACATTTTAGTTCCATTAAAAATAAATTATTCCATAAAATTTCAATATAAAATTCATATATAGCCTCAAAAGGTGGTCCCTTTTTTTAACAAAAATTTATGTATAATTGTTTAAATATTTATATCGAGAATTACTTTAACATAGTTTTACGTTTTTATTTATCGTTTCTTATAAATTAATTTTGAAGATCAAATCTCTGTTTTAAAAATGAAAATACATTCGTTCTTTATCATTTGATATAAAAATGATTGATGTACTCGTAATTCCGTCGAGTTATAGTTGGAGAGGAATTTAAATCTCTTCCGGAATCCTCTGTTTGAAAAGCCTCGTTAATTTTACTGCCTCAGAACTTGGAGGAAATCGCACAAAACTGCCCCACCCTCATATAAAATTAACTTTCAAATGGCAGATCCTTCCTGCAAGAAGTACTACAAGAACGACTTTTTTTCCTTGTGTATCATATTTCTCGACTCCTCTTTTTATGATATGCCATGTGTGGTTGAATTACCTTAATTACATAACCTCAAATATCATTCAACGCTCATCAATATACGATATTTAATATTGTATTAATTAAATACATTTCACTATTCAAGAGCGTGGGAACCAGGCCCTTACCTCAAAATTCTGAAATTAGGGCCTGGCTACAAATCCCTTGATATTTTATTCTTTAAGAGCTATTTGCAATTCTAAATAGCTGCAAATATTTTTCAATTTGGAATTGGCCGATTCATAACTATACATTTTCCATATCCACAATTATTACAGTGTGTTGAGATGCCAATTTTAAATCGATTAATTTATCAAATATTCATAACAAAACAAATAAAAAAATTGGACCAAAAAGATAGATGAAAGTCAAAAACTTCTTGAATCTCCAATCAAAAAAGATTTTTCAGTCAAGAGAGGAGAAAATGTCAACAAACCTTTTTAATTTTTAGGCGAGAAATAGCGAATTACTGCGACACAGTGTGAGTAAAATAAAAAAATGAAAATTTTCTTCATATTACTATTTCCTGTTGGAAAATGATAATATCACGATAATTTTTATTTTATACACACTGTGTCCTAATAAGCCGTTTTAGACACTCATCTGGGTGTGTAAAGGCACATTTTACGCACATTTTGTCAAAAAATCCATTTCCTAACCGAAACCGAATAATTTTCAACCAACAGCTGCATTTTTACCAATAAATTGTTAGAGATTTAACTATTTTCTTGAAAATAATTTTCAATAAAATAGAATTCGTCTGTTCAGATTGAAAATGTATTATTTTTCCCAATTGAAAACTGTTTGCCTTGGATTGAAAATTTAATTTTTCTCAACGAAAAAAATTGTTTTGCCTGAAATTTGATCTTTTTTATTTCAAAAATTCAACCCTTTGGTAGGAAAATAATTTTCGTTAGTTCGAAATTCGTTTCTTATTCCAAAAACTTCAACTATTTTTCTGTAATAAATGCAACTGTTTGGTCAAAGATCAATTTCTCAAAAAAAGAACGATTTGGTTGAAACATTGTCGCTCTGGATTGTAAAATAATATTTTAAGGCGTAAAAGTCGATCGTTTTATGAAGAATTTAATCTATCCTGTTAGAATTTTAATTTTGTCTGGAAAAATTCAACTACAATGTTAAATACTGTTTCCTTTCTGAATAGAAAATTCGTATTTTTTTATTGAAAATTTCACTATTGGTTTGAAAATTCATCTTCTTTGGTCCGTAGTTCATGCTTCTGGATTTTCAAAAATCGAAAGTTTGGTTCGAATTGAAAATCCGTTATTATTTGAATAAAAATTCTCCCTGTTGGGTGACAAATTTACTCATTCTTCATAAAGAATCGTCCTATTTGTTGTAGTTCAATTTTTCGGGTTGAAAAATTCCACCATTTGATTAAAAATTCATTTTTTGAATGAATTGTTAAAAATTCAATTATTCAACAATCTTTGCAGGAATTTTACCTCTTCAAGTAAGAAATAAAACTATTCTGTGGGAAATTTTTTTGTGTAAAAAAATTGAACCCTCATGTTGAATAGTTTTTCCTTGTCTAATATAAAATTCGTACTGTTGAAACAAAAAATTTCACTATTTGTTTTAAAATTCATGTTTCTCAGTTCAAAATCAATGTTTACAATTTTTTGAAAATTGTTTGTTTGGAAATCCAATCGAGTTCCAAGGAGGAAAAGCGTTTCTTCGGATTGAAAACTCTATATTTTGTTTATAAAAAATTCTTCCTCTTGGATGAGAAATTCAACTGTCATTTAGAAAATTAAGTATTTGGTTGAAAATAAATTAAAATTTTTTTGTGCAACTTCGGATTTTTAGTAACAATGATTTTTTTCACTAAGAATCAAACTATTTGAATATACTATAATATTCTAGCTTTTTATATTAAATCACATGTTTCCACATTTATTGTTTGATTTCTGGCATCTTTGAAAAAAATTATAAAGAACTTTAATCAATTTAAGTTTTTTGTTTTGCATTCAGTTTTAGTTTTTGAATCAACTTATTATATTTATATTGTATTTGTACTTTATCCAGCTATATTTCTAACTTTATTCGTATTTCATTCGTGGTCAACTTGAAGTTTGTTCGTATTTTAGTTGGATTTTATCCAGATTTTATTTGGATTTCATTTAGAAAATTTCAACATTAAAATATATTACAACCGTTATTCTAGCTCATGTTTGAAGAATTTATCAGGATTACCAATAAATATTCCATAAAGAATTTATTTCTTTTTTCATGGGATTTCAGTTAGATTGTTTTTTCGAATTCCATCTCGAATAATTTTGGATTTTATAAGGATTTTCTAGGAATGTAATTAGAATACAAATTGAGTTTTTATCTTATTTGAATTTACTTTATATATTCTTCTTTGATTGAATTTCTATTGTATTTGTATTGTGTTCGCATTTTATCCGGTCATAATTCTAGCTTTACTCGTATTTCCTTCGTATTCAACCTGGCCTTTTTTCGGATTTTGGTTCAATTTCATTCAGATTTCATTCGGATTTTATTCAAATTTCATTTAAATATTTTCAACAAGATAATAAATCACAACGGTTATTCTAGCTTATGTCTAATGAATTTATCAGGGTTTCCAATAAATATTTCATACAGAATTTATTCAGATTTCATTTGTTTTTAAATCGGATTTCAGTTGGATTTTTTAAAAATTTTATATCGAATTAATTTGAATTTTATAAGGATTTTCTTAGGATATAATTAGAACACAAATTGAATTTCCATCTTTTTTGGATTTAAGTAATATTCTTCTTCGATTATATTTGTATTATATCTGTATTGTATTTGTATTGTTTTCGTATTGTTTCCGTATTTTATCCGGTTATAATTTCTAGCTTTATTTGTATTTCATTTGTATTTAACTTGGACTTTGTTCGGATTTCAGTTGAATTTTATTCAGATTGCATCAGTATTTCATTCAGATTCTATTTAGATATTCTCGAAAAAATATAACATTCATTATTCTAGTTTATTTTAAAAGAATTGAACAAGATTTTCTATGAATATTTTATTCGGATAAGTTTGATTTTTTTCGAGTCCTATCTCGAATCAATTTGAATTTCACCAAATTTATCTGAATATAATTCTAATTTAAATCGGATTTTCAGCTCATTTGGATTTTGAACAAATTTCTATTGTATTGGTATTGTATTCGTATTCAATCCGGTTATAACTCTATCTTTATTCGTATTTCAGTTGTATCCAATTTGGCCATTTTCAGATTCTAGTTGGATTTTATTCAGATTTCATTCTTTCATTCAGATATTTCAACAACAACAAGAAACAAATAAGAAATATCACAACGGTTATTCTATCTTATTCTCGAATAATTTAACGTGATTTACAATTAATATTTCATACAGAATGGAATCAGATTTTTTTCCATCGGATTGCAGTTGCATTTTTTTTCAAATTCTACCTCGAATAATTAATTCGAATTTTATTAGGAATTTCTCTGAATTTAATTTGAATTAAAATTGGATTTTCATCTGATTTGGATTTTGAATAAATTTTTATTCTATTTGTGTTGCATTCATATTTTATCCAGTTATAAATCTAGCTTTATTCGCATTTCATTTGTATCCAACTTGGACTTTTTTCGTATTTTAGTTTGATTTCATTCAATTTTCATTTAGATATTTTCAACAATTAAAAATATGACAGCGGTTATTCTAGCTTAATTTCGAAGACTTTAACGGGATTTTCCATAAATATTTTTCTTCGGATTTCAGTTGGATTTTTTTTCGAATTCCATCTCGAAGAAATTCGGATCTTATTAGGATTTTCTTGGAATAAAATTGGAAAAAAATTGAATTTTTATCTTATTTGAATCCAAGTCATATCCTTTTTCAAATTAATTTCAATTGTATTCGTATAGTATTTGTATTGCAAAAAATTGTTTGTTTTGTTGGAAATTCGTTTTCTTTTGTGGTCACACTTGGAGGTTTTCCTTCTTATTCAAGTTTTTCTTTGACAAAGCTAAATTATTTCGTACAAAATTATTTGCGATTTGCAGGACCGAGTTTGCTCTTTACCTTCCTGAAGACAAAACTGCAGGAGACTGTGCCCTCCCCAGGGTTCAACTTAACCAAAAATGACCAATAATAATAATCATCTTTGAATAATAAAAATAAAATGTGATGCCTGGTTTCAAACAATTAATTTGAAATGTTTCTTGTTATTTTTTGAATAATCAGACCTGGTAAATATATTGAGGTGGCTCCTGTATCGACAAATTCGAAATTGCCATAAATCTGAACCAAGGATTCTAATCGACAAAAATGCCATTGCCTGCTAAACAGAGCATTGCGAGTAGACCAACTAAACGTGCTTCGACCTGTTCATAAAATAACGGCAAGGGAGCTGCAGCTGCTTTCACTAAACCATGGAACCTATAACGATCGAAGGGAAGAGAAAAAGATTCACCGTTTACAGAATCCATCTACTGAATCCCCTCATTTTTTCAAAAAATAAACCATTCCGCTACTCTCGCCTTAAAACCCATGAAAACAATACAAAATTACTTCCTGATATAATTTTTCATTTTTTACTTTATGAAACATCATGTAATAACAAAATGGAAAAAATTTCATTGTTTTCTTGAGAAAATATTTGATGAAAATTAGAAAAATTTCCGAAATTCCATTTATATTATACAATTATATAGCTTATTTATTATAATAAGCATTCTTTCATACGTCTTCCAAAAGTATGAAAGTATTTTTCGTTTCTTAAAAATTGTTTTCTCTTATTGCAAAAGCCAGGAGAGTCATGAATTTTTCACTAATAGCCAACATTTTTTATTTACTATTTTTTTTATTTCTTTGAACACTAATATTGGGGAGAAGCCATAAATATGAATCCATTTTTCGTTCATCGAAAAAAATGTATGAAATTATAAAAACGTCAATGCGCTTGAAACTAATTATATCAATTTCATAATTTGAAAAATGTGAATATTGTTTGGATATTTTTGAAAACAATTTTATTAATTAGAATCCCATTATTCAAACAAAATAACAACTGAAATGGGCCAAAAAAATACATTACAAATATAAAAATATATAATTCCTTCCTTAAAATTTCGATGCAATATAATCATCTTTATAAATATAAGACTGCATAATATATATTTATATAAATTTCATTTTCATGCTGTATATAGTGAATCACCTTTTTAAAATTAATTCCTCATGAAAATTTCGCGAAATATCAATTACGATGAAAAATATCTTCCTCTGGAGTACTCTTATTATTTTGTAAATACAAATGTTATACATTGCACACTATCTTATCAAAGGACATATCCTCTTTTTATATTTACTCACACCATTGTCTTTCGATTCTTGTGATTTCTTGACACATCATCTTTTGAAACAATTTTTTTCTTTGCTTTGTTATTATTTATTCGACAACATAACTAAAATGTTTATAAATAACGAAATAATGATTGTATTGAAATGAGAAATCAATGAATCGATTTTCATGATTTTCTGATATCTTCTCTATTGAAAAAAAATTTCTTTGTTTACTATGTTAGTATATATTTCAACAAAAAGAATGAGAAAGTTTATAAATAACGAAATGATGCTTGTATTGCAATGAGATGTTTTGCTTCTGAGATATTTTGACACAAAAAAGTTTGAGGAAATACTTGAATTTTCTCCAAAAAAGATGAATTTTCAATGAAAAATGTAATAGTTGATCTTTTCCTCAAAAACGTTTTGAAATTCAATTAAAAAACAGTGGATATCAACCACAAAACACGGATTGGGGAAAAAATCAGTTCTCAACCAGAAAAGAATAAATTTCCATAAAAAAAGATCATTTTCAACTAAATAGTAGTATTTTGAACTATATAACTGGATTTCTCACCAAGATGTTGGAATTACCAACTAAACCTATGGGAAGTTTGTACGATAATATACATTTTTAAAGGAAAAAATCAATTCCGACCCAGCAACTGAACGTTAAACAGTTTAATGGATATTTCAATTGCATACTTATTTGTCATAAATTAATTCTAATAGAAAATATGGATTTTGAAAGTTTAAATTTAAAAAATTTGAATTTAAGGGAACACCCAAAAATGTTGCAAATAATTTAAGAATTGTTCTTACAAGTAGTATAATTTTCAAACATACGGATAAATTTTGGACCAAAAATATCAATTTTTCACCAAATAAAGCGAATTTCAAACAAAATATTTAGAATTTCAACTTAAATGACAAATTTCTGAGCGAAAAAATGAATTTTCAAAAATGCAATTCAACTTCCAACCAATAAGAATTATTTTCTAATAAAAAGAATACATTTTAAACGAGATGATAAAACTTTTAACTGGAACGACAAATCTCTTACTGAAAAAGAGAATTTTCAACAAAACTATATAAATTTCAACAAGAGCAACAACAAAATTTCGTTGAGAATAGTTGAATGGTCAACGAAACAGTTCAATGTTCAATAAAGTAGTTGAATTTCCAAACGAAGCGATAATTCTAGAATTGGAAATGGAAACAATGAACATCTAAAAAAAAGCAAGAATTTCGAAAAAAATATTCAAATTATTAATCAAAATGATAAATTTTCAAGTAATGAGATAAATTTTGAACCCAGTAGTTCAGCTATTAACCAAGAAGATTAATTTTCCACAAAACCAACAAAATTTGAAAGAAACATCAAAATTTGTAACCTGAGTGATGATACTTTAACCATAAAAGTTAATTTCCAACAAAATAGTTTAACTTTGAACCAAGTAGAATAATTTTTACCCGGAAAGTTCCAATTTTTTCAAATAGATCACGCAACTCTATAATTTTGAACAAAAAAAAATCAATTTTTCAATGAAAAATAGTTGAATTTTCAACAGAACAGTTGAACTTCCAATCATCTAATAAAAACGATGGATTTCAAATCGAGAAGATCGAATCCTATCAAAGAAAGCGAATTTCAAACAAAATATTCAATCTTTTAACTTGAATCATGAATCTTTCAGCAAAAAAAATGAATTTCCAACATAGTAGTTCAGCTCTCAACCAGAAAATAAATTTTCTTTAAAATAAATTAACGAAATATCAAAATTTTCAACTGGAGTGATGAATCTTCAACCATAAAAAAGAATTTTCAAAAAAATAGCTTAACTTCCAACCAAATAGTTCAATTTTTAACCCGGAAAGTTCAATTTTTTGTCAAATAGATAACGCAACACAGTTGAATTTTCAATAAAGAAAATCAAATTCTACCAATTGGAGCGAATTTCAAGCAAAATATTAAATTTTTAACTTGAATGATGTATCTTTTAGCAATAGAATGAATTTCAACAAAGTAGTTCAGCTTTTAACCAAGAAAAGTGATTTTTAATCAAAATAGCAAATTTTCAACTTTAGTGGCAAATCGTGAACCGAAAAAATCGATTTTCAACAAAAGAGTTCAACTTTTATCCCAGCAGTCAACAGAACTGTATACTGTCTCCAACAACAAAATGGATTTCTAACAAAAAAAATTTGAATTTCTAACGAAGTAGTTCAATTTATGACCAAAAAGATTATATTCAAATGAAGAGATTATTTTCTACGAAAAAATGAAATTCCACACAAAGCCACAAAATTCTCAACCAGAATGATGAACATTTAATAAAAAAGTGAATTTTTAAAATAAAAGTTCAAATTTCGACCAAGAAGTTTATTATCAAGATAGTTTAATTGTCAGACAAACAGCTCTATATCTACTAAATTTTTCTACCAATATTTTAAAAAAATAATTCACTTCCAATTAAAAATAGACTTCAAACAAAAGAGATGAATTTCAAAGTAAAATTGTGAATTATCAGCAAAAAAGTAGAGCAGAAATTGTTTCATATAATCTAATGGTTCTGAATTATATCGTATCTATCTCTAGTAAATAAAAAGAATGAAAAATTGAAAAATTGGGGAGGAAATCGAATAGTTCAAGATAAATAACAATTATATTTTGTATAAAATATTTTCCCTACCTTTGCGCCAATTTGATTTCCGCACTGACCAGCCTGAAGATGCACGATTTCCCTCATAGTGATAAAAAAATAATTTATTATTATTTTTTAAATTAAGATATAAATTATGGAAAAAAGTAAAAAAAGAATTGAAAGAGTCGAAGAAGATCCTCGCCGAGTTGGACGGTTCCCTACAGTTCCCTTGTCGCTCGGTGAATGGCACCGGGCTTTGAAACGATCTTCCTAGTCGTCTGTTCTTAGGGGAGCCCGCGCAAGTGCAGTGTGCATCACATCCTCTAACTGCAAATGAGAGAAAATAGAAATTCCCATCCACCTTTTTTCTTTCTTTTTTTCAGAAAAAGTTTGGAAGTATTTCTATTTAAATCATTTTTCTGTAAATTTAACAGTTTTTATTAGTCCTAATTTTGGAAAAACTATAAAAGAATGATAATAATAATTAAACTATATAATTGTATAATATGAATGAAATTTTGAGAATTTTTTATTTATTATTAAATTTTTTTCCAGGGATTACAGAATTTATCAATGTTTCAAAGAGGGCAGGATTTCAGGCCTTTTTGACGCCTATGAAGCGGGGCTAAAGCTCTAATTTTTACTCGCAAATTTATTACAGTATTAATTACTAGGAGTTTCTTGTTGCAGATAATAGAAATATATAATATATAATAGAAATTCTCAAATTGAATTTTAGGTAATTCATCTCAAGTTACCATAAGTTACCTGTGAGATTACAGTTAATTAGCGAAAAATTCCATAGATATCCGGAAATTCAAGGACATTCTTAAAAATGATTTTTGGATAATTTATGGCAAGTTACCATATTTTTCTGGGAAATCACCATTATTAACTGAAAATTCCCGAAAATTTATATGAATTTTCAAATAGAATTTTGGGTAATTTATCTCAAGTTACCATAAATTGCCTGTAAGTTTACTATAAATGACATAAAATTTCCAGAAATAAATGGAAATTTTCAAATTTAATTTCGGGTAATTTATCTCAAGTTACCGTGAATTACTTGTGAGATTACTATAAATTACCGAAAAAAATGCATAAATTTATGAAAATTTTTTAAATTGAATGTTGGGTAATTTATGGTAAGCTACCATATTCCCTGTGAAATTACTATTGATTACCTAAAATTTTCATGAATTCCTGGAAAGTTATAGAATTTTGGGTAATTCATCTCAATCTACCATAAACTGCCTGTGATATTACTATAAATTACCGGAAATTAATGGGAATTATTAAATTGAATTTTGGATAATCTATCTGAACTTACCATAAATTACTTGCGAGATTACTCTAAATTACCGAGAAATTTAATAAATTTATGAGGAATTTCAGAATTAAATTTTGGGTAATTTGTGGTAATCTTCTATATTTTCCTGTGAGATTACCATTATTACCGCAAATTTCTAGAAATATATGGGAATTTCTAGATTGAATTTCGGGTAATTTATCTTGAGTTACCATAAATTACTTGTGAGATTACTATGGATTACCGAAGAATTTCATGAATTTATGAAAAATTTTTAAATTAAATCTTGGGTAATTTATGGTAAGCTACCATATTTCCTGTTAAATTAACATTAATTACCCAAAAGTTTCATGATTTCCCGGAAAGTTATAGGACTTTTCAGATAGAATTTTGGGTAATTTATCTCAAATCACCATAAACTGCCTTCGAGATTACTATAAATTACCGGAAAATTTCACAAATTTATGAAAATTTTTCAAATTAAATTATGGGTAATTCATGGTAATCTTCCATATTTTCCTGTGAAATTACTATTATTTACCGAAAATTTCCGGAAATTCATAGAAATTTTTGAATAGACTTTTGGATAATTTATCTTAAGTTACCATAAACTGCCTGTGAGAATACTATAAATTACTGGGAATTAATGGGAATTAATGGGAATTATTAAATTGAATTTTGGATAATCTATCTTAACTTAGCATAAATTACTTGTGAGATTACTATAAATTACCGATAAATTTCATAAATTTATGAGGAATTTTAGAATTAAATTTTGGGTAATTAATGGTAATCTTCTATATTTTCCTGTGAAATTACCATTATTACCGCAAATTTACTATGAATTACCGAAAAATTTCATAAATTTATGAAAATTTTTAAAAATAAATTTTGGTTAATTTATGGTGAGCTACCATATTTCCTGTAAAATTAACATTAATTACCTAAAATTTTCATGATTTCCCGGAAAGTTATAGAAATTTTCAGATATAATTTTGGGTAATTTATCTCAAATTACCATAAACTGCCTTCGAGATTACTATAAATTACCGAGAAATTTCATAAATTTACTAAACATTTTTACATTCTCATCATTTATGATTGAGAAAGTATTAGAATCGTCTGAAATTTCACATTTTGAATTTTCAACGGA
>WSXT02177455.1:0-21670 GCA_011762715.2 Neuroterus valhalla | reverse complement strand
TATATGTAAGTATATGTACGTGTGCGTTCTCCGTCTTCGCAGATCATAAAAATACAGTCACTTTGGAAATTCAATCTTGTACAAACACTTGATCTCTTAAGTGGTGTTCTAATGCGTGTTAAATTAAAGAGAATGGAAAACTATTTTTTCACTAATGAAAAAAGTCTATTATACATTTCCAATCAATTGCAGTCACTCTTCTACCACAAAAGTACTCAAAAAGTAGTTGAAAGTGGTAAAGACAAGATCTTGTCATAAACAATCAATAGCACAACTATTTGTTTATTGATAAAAATATATATGTTACATTTTCAGACAATTATAAATATTTTTTTGCCACAAAAATACTCGAAAGTGTTTAACACAAGATTTTGTTATAAACAATTATTAATGAAATTATTTGTTGATTAATAAAAAGATATGTATCATATTTCCAGACAGTTATGATTATTTTCTTGGCACAAAAGTTATAAAAAATACTCGGAAGCGGTTACAACAAGATTTCGTTATGAACACTTATTCAAAAATGATTTAAAATAATTTATTCATTGATAAAAAATATATTAAACATTTGGCATCAATTACAATTACTTTTTTGCCACAAAAACACAAAAAAATGGCCAAAGAGTAATCAAAAGTGGTGACAGCAAGATTTTGTTATAACCAACTACTTGTTTATCAACGGCAAAAGACGTTATATGTATCTGGAATAAATTTTACGCACTTCTACTTTACGGTACACTCAGGTGCTCCCATGCAGAAGAAGTGCACTTTGCAAAGTCATATCTCGTGGCCTATTAGGTCTAGGACGCTTTCTTTTTTTTTAACTTATGCTAAATTGACTCCACTTTTATTAATGATAAACGAATTATGTCGTGGGACTTACGGGAAACAAGGTATTTCCAAAAAAAAAACCTCTCCGTTTTTGGTCAAAAATGACAAAAAAAAACGGAATTTGTGAAATGTCACAATTCCCAAAGTAATAAGGCCAAAAGATTTTTTTTTTTAGATATATGTGCGCAGATTATTGTTAATTCTATTTCATCTCCTACAACCATCAACGTAAACTTACTCTGAAACGATTTATTAAAAAAAAATTGAAACTTTTTTGTTTGCCCCTAAAAAAAGGCAAAAACAGTTAACTTTGAGGGGTCATAACTCATGGCCTATTATAATTAGAACATTGTTTTTTTTTAATCACAGGAAATTGAGTCTCCTTTAACTCACTTGCAGAACACTTATCTGTAAGGTAATAAGGAAGAAAGGTATAGAGTGGATTTTGAGACTTGGCGATTTTTCGCTGAAAATATAAAGAATTGGACAATTTTCAATGCACCCTAACTCGGAACCTATTGAAGATAGCGGATTATATTTTGACAAAATTTTCTTATAATTCGTTCTCTTCCTTTCGCTCTTTGGACATTTTGCTCTACGATGCAGTGGGAATAGCCCGTACATGCAAACGCAAAATTAGAAAATGTTTCCAAAAAAAACCGGGTTCCCCCTCCTAATCGAGGATACTTTTTAATATGTCAAAGAGGACCCCTTAATGAAGCGTCCTGAAAAAAAATTGTAAAAAGGAATTTTTCGGGAGAACAAGTACCAGATGCCTGGACTGATGGTCGCTTTGCGTAATTTGTGGATGACCCCTCATTACAAGAAATGTCGGTTATTTAGGAATCAGATAAGTGATACATGGCCATGAGGATAAAAATTTATCCATGAATAAAAATTAAATGATTTCGACAGGTGCCTACACAGTAGGAGGATTAGGTTGCATAATATCCTGGACTTCGCCAGCTTTGGAACACTTCAGAAACAACAATACGGATTTCCCGATCACCACAGATGAAATATCTTGGATAGCCCCACTGCTTTCACTTGGTTTGATGATTGGATACCTGCTAATACCAATTATTATAAATCGATTCGATCGAAAGTGGATTCTACTTGCTATGGCTCCAATACAAATTCTCTCCTATGTCTTAATAATATTAGCAAAAAACACTATTAGCATATATGTAGCAAGAATATTGGGTGGAATTGCCTATGGGGCCGGAACTTCTGCTACAGTGGTATTTCTTTCAGAAATTGCAACTCAAGAGAATAGAGGCATTTTTCTAACATTCCCCAAAATGTTTTTCAGTCTAGGAATATTCTTCATGATGTTACTGAGTGCCTATTTCCCATACAGTAGGGTGAATCTGATCACACTTGGGACAATGAGTTCCTTCATTTTTGCATATATCTTGATGCCCAGTGAAACTTATTTTCGAAAAGGAAATGAGAGGGAAGAAGAAATAAAGGTGATGTTGAAACCTCTAGAACGAGCAGAAAATCACAATTTGCAGAACGATGTTTCCAAAGAAAACACTGAAATGGTAGATCACAAGAGCAAAAAAATGTTTTTCAGTTTGAAAATAAGAGAATCTAGCTTATGGAAAATGGTAACAATTCAAGCGAATCAAAGAGCTTCGATAATAGTAATACTTTCGGCTGCGCAAGATATATTATCAGGTCATATGGTTGTCAGATATTTTGCTAATCAAATTTTGACCCACAAGGGATCACTTTTGAGTCCTCGAACCTCAAGTTTGTTACTGGCAAGCGTCAAAGTTATATCAGCTTTTATTTGTACCCAAGTGATAGAAAGAGTAGATAGGAAAGTAATTCTTCTTATTACAGGATTGATGGGATCCCTTGGAATGGGGCTTGTAGGACTTTTTTTCTTTTTTGAATATCTCAAGGTGGATGTTTCTTGTGTCTCATGGATGCCCCTTTTTGGAATTTGTCTTTACGAATTCAGTCTGACGATTGGAATTGGAAATTTTTTGTGCGTTTATGCTGGAGAATTGTTCCCGAATGATCTCAGAGGTTTGGCAACGACTGTCAGTAAAGTCGTTGCTGAGGGTTTTTCCTTCTTGAGTATATTATTGTATCAAATTTCAGTCGATTTTAACGGTACATTTTTAATATTTTGGATTTTTGCTGCAACTAATATCATTATAGGTTCGATCATTCTGAAAATTACACCTGAGACTAGGGGAAAAAGTGAGGAGGAGATTCAGATGTTACTAAGAACAAAGTGATTTTCTGTCTGATATTTTTTCGAACTGAATATGTGTATCGAATGAGTATTATTTTATAGGCTTTTTTATGCGGGAAAAGGATGAAAAGTACATTAGGTGTTAACGCTAGCAAAATCGCGTTATGAAAAAATGGAGATCGGTAAGAGTGAAGTGAACAATTTTCTCAACACTTACCGATCTTCAGTTTTTTCCATGACAAGGTTACCCTCAGAATTTTCACCCGACGTTATGATAATTGATGAAAATGAAAAGAGTAAGCCTGACATTCAAAAAGCTATCACCTATTTCACGCACTTGTATCACAATACAAGTGCGCAAAATAGGTGATTGTGTAAATTTTGTATCAAAAGACATAGGCGGAGGAAGCAATGATACGATTTAGCTATCAACAATGCGCACGTGTATCACACGCTCTTTTATGCAAGGCCCGTCCCAAAAAATTGTATTAGGAGGAGTTTACGAAAAGTGTTGATTTCATATTGCATATAGATAAATTTCAGATCCTACTCCCCCACCATCTGCTGCCTCAAAACCAAAAAACAAAACTTCGATCGTAAGAAGATTTTTCAGGTTTAATTTGAATTTATATCCATCAGAAATTTCCACCAAGAAACAATTGGAGTGTTTTGATATTCTTATTAAAAAACTCCATATTCAAAATGAAAATTGTCATTATTGCTTGCTCCGTGCACACTTGCTTCTGAAAATTTAGGGAATCATGATTGGCATCAACATTTTTTGGTAAAAGCTCGAAGTTCTTTGTCAAGATTGTATCACATTCTCCAATCACATTGGAAGATCGAACAACATAATTTTTCGTTTTTAGGATCACAATCTTCAAAGTTAATCACAGACATATTATATAGCTCTTCTCGTCTGATCTCTCTGGTTGTTCCAATATTCAAAGCAGCCTGCAAATAATGTAATAATAGTTCTCCATAACCTGAAAAAAATTTGTTAACAAGTTTATGAAGTTTATTGAAATAAACCAATAACACATTCTCTGAGAGTGTTTTTTTTAATATTCGAATATACTCTCTTCCTTTTACGGGTTTAAAAGTCTTTACATAACACCTTTCTTTACCATTTACTAACCTTTCTTTTACATAAACTCCCCAGAGTACGAGGTAGGAATCCAACCCGCATCCAGACAGAGTATGTAGGAAGGCAATGCCTCAGCTTAGTTACCACCACCGACTGACCACTTTGGAGCAATTTTGTTCTCTTTGAATTAATCAACTTCATATAAGTCGCAAAACACATTTCAGAGCACGCAAGCTGTCAGCCTTCCACCAGTTATCCACTACCCCACTGTCACAGCTGATCTACTAAACTGCTTCCATTCAGCAATTCGGTACTCACACTACTACTAAGATGTCGCCAGTATAAAGTATAAAGTATAATCCACAACATCAAATATGCAAACTTGCGAAAACGTGGAGATACTGTCAGATACACGAAAGACACATGTTCAACAAGGAATATAAGTTTATTCAAACAAATAAATGTCGCAAGATCACTGTTTGCGGCTCAGTAGTTCGCAACAGACTGAGGGACTGGCGGCACGTAAGGGCTATAGGGACGCTTGCGTCTCAAAACTTACAATTTAAACTTCCTACAAACTCGTCCATCCTGACAAGACAGTTTGACTCAAGCAGATACCTACTTTAAGTAACTTAAAGTAAATCAGCGTACGAGAAATACTCAGGATTAACGTTGCATATTGTAGAAACCAGATCGTCGTACCAAGGTTTTATATTACATGATTCACAAGTACCTATGTAAGGTTTCCGTGTAACCTGGGAATTCTCAAGGTCTGTTAACACATATCTGTCGTTACGTAGAACCTCAACAATTTTGTATGGGCCTTTGAAGCGCGGAATCAGCTTTTTCGATCCAAGCGTAGTATAGTAGTTTTTCACCATTACGTATTCGCCTAACTGGTATTTTCGTGGATCTTTGTGTTTTTTGTCAAAATGCGCCTTATTATACTCTTGAGATTTCCTGTTTTTTTTCAATCGCTTTGGATCTAAACTTTCCGAGGTCACGGGACTCGTTAGTATCTTTAATTTGCTCCAAATAATCCGCCACAGGATCAATCACAGAACCACGTTGATTTTTTCCAAATAATAATTTGCTAGGACTTACTCCTGAAGTGCTGTGTACGGTGTTATTTAAAGTAAATTGAACGTGGATTAACATTTTGCACCATAATTTACCGGGAGAAGGATCGGAAAGTTTTGCCAACATTGGTGTTGTAACGCGATTAACCCTTTTTACCTGGCCATTCGCCTTGGGTGACGCCGTCGCGATTAGAACGTGGTTTATTTAATTCTTGTCCATGAAATTTTTAGAATCTTGCGACGTTAAGCGCGAACCACGGTCTGAAATAATTGTTCATGGCCTACCATAAATTCGGGAATAATCATTTAGGCAATTAAGGAGTCAATTATTAGCAACACATGTTGCAATTCACAGGGCGAAAATGCTATGCATTTTAAACAATTAGCAATGTACGTTTTGGTTTTTTCACGAATAACCGAGAACCAATAATTGCTCCAAATCGAGTCGGTCGTTTTTTCTACATCAATTAGCCTATTTCATCGTGGTATTTTCTTAATACATGGGTTTCTATTTTCTCGGGTACATAAAATAAAATATCATCATTACGATTTTTGCAAATTATACCGTTTCGCATTTCGAAAAGTCTATCTTCAGTAGTCTAAAGTTCATCTTTAAGTTCACAAATTTTCGGATCGAGGTTTTGACTGATGATTAAATTTGTCTCAAGGGTGTTATCATCGACAACTAACACATTAATAGCACGGCTGAATGCATCGACATGCTTCATTTGTTCGCCTGATCTGTGTTCGAACGTCTTGTTGAACGTCTTTAATTCTTGAGATTACACATAAGTTCGTCGACAAACGACAACAAACGACAATATCGCCGGATTGAATCAGCTGATCAAAGATTTTGTTAACGAATCTTCGAAATTTTGCTCCCGCCGTCTCGAGACCAAAAGGCATTTTCAAATACTCAAATTGTCCGAAGGGGTGTTATAAACGACGTATCACTAATTGAGTCTTCCGCCATGTCGATATGATGGAATCCATCTTTTAGGTCGAGTAAAGTGAAATATCGTTTACCACGCAATTTGTCAATTTTATCTTCTATCAGCGGAAGCGGATAATTATCTCTTAGTGTTATTTTTTTTAAGAATCAATAATCGACACACAGTCTCAACTCAGAATTCTTTCTTTTAGTGAGAACTATAGAGGAAGCATAAGGAGATCCGCTTTCACGGATAATACCTTTCGATAGCAGATACCCTAGAATTTTCTGCAGTTTTTCTTCCTAGGATGAGATGACAGCTTGCCTCTGCGTCGTTGATCTCGAATTTCGTCACCTTGAAACACTGGTCGTTGAGGGGATTCTCTAAATCGTTGTTCAACTCATAATGACCCGGTAGAATATCAGCAACGTTGGTCACTTGTTGCCTAGAAAAAACATAGTTCACGCTGTTGCCCCATCAGCTGCTGTTTCTTATTTAGACAGTCCTTGGATTGATGACCCATTTGAAAGCATTTGAAGCTGGCACCTTTTAGCCTTATAGACTGCTTGCAATTGGTCGCCACATGACCAAGTTTTCTGCAGTTAAAACAACGGAAGGAAGTCTTATAATTTAACTTTCCATCCACCGGTTGATTGATTTTCGAGCTTGCAGGGGAAAAGCTTCTATTTGGTTTTTGAGTGTTTCTAACCTCGTCGTTCAGTGTGATTTTTTCAAATGCTTGCATAAGTCCTTTCTTTTAGGTGAACCGCCGAATTCTGGCCTGGTTTCGTAAAAAATCATCCGGAATCGCATCAATCAAATAATCTAATATGTCTTCTCCTTCAATTGGTGAAACATTTGCCAGAATAAGTTTCTCGTGGTAATAGTGATTCAAAGATTCAGAAGTTTTCCACAGGCGGCTCTCAAATTTTTCCCTCAATTTCAGCCTGGATTGGCGGTGGTCAAACATGGATTCGAATCCCGTCATAAGATTGTCCACTGACATCCCGATGAACTCAGGCTTTGAGTGAAACCACCTTAAAGCCTTTTATTTAAGCTTAGCACCCATCAGAAGTCTACTGTTTGCGCCGTCGAATTCGTAGGTATTGCACAAAGTTGGTACTGTTCTTTCCATTTCCCGAAGCCCAGTGTTCCTTTAGTGTTGTAATGTCTACACGATGTACAGGGACTTGCTGTGGTTCGGGACGGATCGAAGCGGTACAAAGGAGTCCAATCTCGCGCCTTGCGAGTTCGGGTTCACGTACCCTTGAATTCCATTCCCGAATTAAAAACTCGACACCTCCGTTGTCGATAACTGTTTGGTTCTGTCTTAGGTTTCATTGAGGTGTTGGGGCTCCACTTCTACCCAAATTTTGCATCGCGTTTGGAATGGATGTAGTGCTTCCGGTATCCTCGTCGTTGTCAATGTCTTCTGGTTGTTCAGAAGGCTAAATTTCCGTGGCCTGATCCAGCCATATATCCGTCGGGTCTGCCTCCTGCAATCGCCTAATGATATCGCCCTTTGTTCCATAAGATGTTATTCCACGACCAGCGCAGGCTTCTTAAGATATCAGATATCAGATCGATTCACAGATTTTCTCATTTTTGAATCACACACTTAGAACCTGAAGTTATCTGAAGTTTATATCCACTTAAATCACGATATTAGATCGATCCACAGATTTTCTAATTTCTGAATCACACACTTAGAACCTGAAGTCATCTGAAGTTTGTATCCACCTAAATTACGATATTAGATCGATTCGCAGATTTTCTAATTTTTTAATCACACACTTAGAACCTGAAGTTAGCTGAAGTTTATATCCACCTAAATTACGATATCATAGAATTCAAAAGGATATGTATAACACGTCACTGAAACAAGTTGTCACAAGGCTTAACGCCAAAAACACTGAGGCATCCCTACAGAATGATGCTTGACTTATTCAGAAGTTTCACAACACAAGCACTCAGAGGGTAAGGGTGTCGTGCAGGATGATGCCTACTTACTCTGCTTTCTTATCGAATTCACACTACCGAAGTTCGTTGTGTGTTGAGAGGTTTCTACTGTGCGAGAAGATGACGTGTCGCATAGCAATGGAAATCGTTCGCACATGCGTGCAATCAAAAGCGTCGGAAGGTTTATCTACGCTCACAGCCACGGGCCTATTGCCTCCTAGCTGCACACACTTGTTTCGCGATTGAGGCGCTGCTCTGCGTTCTTTTAGGGAACCAAACCTAAACGGTAGCTCCAAGGAAGTCCGCCATGGTTGGGAATTGATGTTTCATTTTCGGAAGCATGCAAGAATTCACTTGCAGATTCAGAATTTTCCATGGGTCTGAAGTCTCACGTAAACCAAAACTAATTCAGAGTGTCCTCAAAACTCGATTACCCTCGATTGTCACAAAACCAACCATGCGGTGTGTCCGCGAGCACGCGAGACACGAAGCGTCTCGAGAAAAACTGAATTTTCGCTTCAGCGGAACACAAGAACACTGAAAATTTCGCGATAGCTAACAACTTAGGCGCGTTGGGTTTACTATCCCACTCCCGAAGTTTGTGAGAGACACAAGAGACACATTTTTACCAAGGAATATATGTTTATGCAAGCAAATAAATGTTACAATCGGATATCGCAAGATCACTGTTTGCGGCTCGGCGGTTCGCAACAGACTGAGGGACTGGCGGCACGTAAGGGGCCTTAGGGTCGCATAACTTACAATTCAAAGTTCCTACAATACCAATACCAGTGTTTGAAGTTATCAATGCCAGTGTCTGAAGTACCTAATCCCGGAAGTGCACATGCGCGGCTTTTTTAACAGTGCCTAAAAAAAGTCATCTTCGAACTTTCCATGCGTGAAAATTGTTCGCGCACAAGCTGCTCAAATAGAGTCCTCAAGGCACTATTTATAAGCATGAAAACGTCAACGTTTGAGGTGAGTGTTTCAAACACAAATAGATATAGGTAGGGGTACAGTCAATTTTCTATTTTACCCTAAACCGCTCTTCAGTTCTTTTTATAACGAGATCACCTCCAAAATTTTCAACCTGGAATTATGTTATTTTTTTTTAAATAGTGTGTATACTCTTCGTATTTGATTATGGATTTACATCTAAAAAACAAATTTCATCATCAAAAATTTTTTTTTTTTTCTTTAATTTGCTCTGGAGGAGGATTGAAATGTTTCGTTTATAGTTTAACTTCATCGTTTCTTATTCTTAGATACTTTGTTAATAGTTGAACTACATTGTCGAAATTTGATTTAGTTTGTTTATGATTATATTTTCTGTTGTTGGAAGAGTATTTTTATAATCGAAAATTCATTTTCTCAGGTTACAACTCTAACGATTTTACTGGAAGATTTATTAGTCCAGTTGCAAGATTATTCATTTGACAAAGAAATAACAAATTTTAATCAAAAGTTCTCTTACTTGGATATCAACAGAGCTGTTTTGTTAAAAAAATTTACTGGTAGTAAGAACCCAACTATTAACGGTTCCAATTCATATAGTTTGGTGGAAGAATGCATACAAAAACTCCAAGAACAATTTTAATATTGGGACAATTAAAGATATTTTTCAGAAAAACAGTAAAGATGTCAATGAACGATTATAAATGTAACTCTTCCATTCGAAAGCTTCGATGACTACGTCTCAAGAGTTGAATTCGCCATATTCGATAGATCAACCTAAACTACTAGAGGAAGAGTCTATGTATCCTTGGCATAATCGATTCGATGTGATTTCCGAATGCTCAAGAGTGCTGGGAAACAGGACCTTCTGAACAATATCCCGACTTGAAGGATTATTAAAATAATAAAAATCATATTAATAAAATCATAATAATAAAATCATATTATAATATGATTGACAATTATTTCGTGACGATGGTGATGGCGGGGTACAATCTTTCTGGAAATATGTTGCAGCTGAGTGCCATTTGGCAGCAAATTATAATAAGTCAGTAAGAACTTAAATCACCCGCGGTTCCAGACTTCAACCCATACTATAGCGTTGCTTCTGATCCTGATACTCCATCGCACAAACTAACAAGCATCCAATCAATTTATCTTAATTCCAACTCCAAGCTGAATTCATAGATTGAAGGATACATATATACATATATACATAAATACATGAATGTGTACAAGAATACACACATTTATATAATTTCAGGTGTCAAATTTCAATAATGCCGACGGTAAGATGCTATTTTCCGAAGATCAAGGATCAAAGACCAGGGTCCCCAGGTCGAAGGACAAACATCAATGATAAAAAGTAGGATCCATAACAACTTTTGAATTCGGTTCAAGTTTAAGTTGCTCGTCTTCCCATTTTCCCACAGTTCCCTGACTCCCTTTCTTTATCCCTTAACTGTCTTTACTTCACACTATTTTCCTCACTCCTTCCTATTTTTACTAACTGGAGGCTTATGACTTCTGAACCGCTTGCAATTAAGACTAACAGCGTCGAGTTATCGTCGTATTCCACTTCAAGGACAGCTCACTCCTCTCTTTCCAACAAGAGGTTCTAGTTTGCCAATCGTTTGAGCATTGGAGAAGGTTTCTAAGGAATACCTGGTATCAAAACAATAAACTCGGTCGATTTAAGAAGGTTTTTGGAAATGATGGCTTCGATTTTGGCACCTAGCTATGGTTTCGAACCGCTATCATCTTACATAAGTCACGCTCTACACCAGAGGTGTCCAACGCGTGAGCGACGGTGTACAAAACTGTCACTCGTCAATCCAATCTCTTGCCACCTCGGATGTGTTCATGCGGTGAGCGCACAGACATCACAGTCCACTCAGACTGTTTAACATTACAACACACACAGTCCAAAAAGTCACCGTTCGTTGCTAATGGTACACTGATAGAATCTGGTGTACCAAGCGCAACGAAGTGTACTTCCTGCGCTGCCTTAAACGTAATTACTAATTCACCTGCCCTTCCTAGGGCAACTCTAATACACGCTATCATGTCTACCCTTCTTCCGAACGAGTTGACATTCAGCTCCACATGTCAAGCAGAATACCGTCTCAGTGCGAGGCGCACAGATGCACCATTTCCCTTCCCGTGCACCAAACCCGTTTCCTCCCAACGCTCCTTCGCTGATGTAATCTCAGCTCGTCCTCCTCCCAAAGTCCATAACCATCCTCAATCCTCTACCAACACCGATCCACTACAGAATTCACAACTTCAGTAGCTTTCTCGTGACTTCCTCTCCGCCTTTGCTGCTGCCGTCCAGCACCCAACCCCGGAACGCTCGTAAGAATACTCTGAACTTCCTTACCTTGAATGCCAACGGCATCTCTGCTCCCAAACGACTGGAATTGTCATTCCTTCTTAACGACAGATCCATCGACGCCGCCTGCATTACCGAGACCCATCTCAATTCTACGAAAAAACTTTATATTCCAGTTTTTTCCGTATACAAGAAAGACCGTCCGTCGTCTAAAGGCGGTAGTGTGGCGATTCTAGTTCGAAACGATCTTCGCCTTTCAACAATCAGCACGTACAACTCTTCGTGCGAAGTAGTTGGAGTCGAAACCCAGCTTGTCTCAGGTCCTTTTTGCATCCTCTTAATCTACTCTTCTCCACATATCAACAATATCTCCAAAATACTCGACCTTTTCAACGCCAATACCCCAACCCTGATTGTCAGCGATCTTAACGCCAAAAACAAGGCCTGGGGCTGTCTTAAAATAATACTAATAGTAATGCTCTCCTCAAAACCCTGACTCGCCCTAACCTCACTATTGAGGCTCTTTCAGAATCTACCCACTTTCCTAGCTCTCTTAATCATCAACCTGATATCCTCGACATCTCCTTTACAAAGAATATCGTCTCTGATAGAGACTCGCTGTATTTTTCCAAACTTAGCTCCGAGCACAACCCAGTGCTCCTAGAGTTGTCGGCTTTCCCTGATCTCATACCTCCTACAGAATCAAAAGTCCATTACCTTCATCTCAAATATATTCTGGAAAATTTAACTCTCAAATGCGGCCAAATCTAATCGACTTCTGACCTGGATGCAGCTGTGGAAACCTTGACTAAAGACATCCAAAACTCAGTCCAGCTCACTACACCAACAAACTACAGTTCTGCTTGCAAATCCAAACCTGCCACCCGCGTTCTCATCCGCAAGAAGAACCAAGTCCGCAAACACTGGCAGTCCTACCGTAATCCAAAACAGCGCCAGCTTCACAACTCCCTTTAAAGAAAACTAAAAACCTCGATGAGGAAGCAGCCAAAATTTTCGCAGATTCCCTCAAAGATTAATGCTCCCCCTTTCCTAGCCTCGACAAATTTGCTAACTGTCACGACCATGTCTCCAGGACTGCTCGAAATTTCAATATCACTGACTCAATCCGCTCCTTGAGAAATCGTAAAGCTCCCGGCAATGACTCAATCAGTAATAATTTACTGAAAACACTCTCCCGCAAACACATCGTAGCTATCTGCAACATTGTTAACGCAATGATGCGATCACAATACTTTCCCTCAGCTTGGAAAGGAGCTATTGTAATTTTTCTTCTTAAACCGGATAAACCTCCCAGCCCCCTCCTTCTCGCTGTTGCTCTCTCTCGTTCTCACTTCTCATCTTCCTTTTCACTTTCAAGAAAATCCTCTGCTATTCCCATTTTCTCGCATCATTACCAATTTTAAAATCGGAGCTCTATTCGGCAACACTTCTATTTCCTTCCTTCAGGAATCATTTTTTGACTTCTATACTCTCTCTTTTCCTTCGTCACTTGTACGCCTCTTGCGCCTCTTGCCTTCTTGCTAATCTGTAATCTCTTCTCCTATTCTCTGATATCATCAACTCAATTTCCGGGACCCTTCGAACTGCCTGACCACCCAAGTTCCTAATCTAGGATTTGGTACTGGCTCTTACAACACGTTGAAGACGTTCATCCTTGGAACGTTGTTGGACCTTGCATATTCTACGCTTATCCACAACGAATTCTCTCCTTCTTAAAAAAAGGAAAAGTTTCAAAATTTAATACATTTTTATTTTCCATTTATTCTACCATGCATTTTCTTTCTTTTTCTACAGATCCCAACTTGATATTTAGTGACATCACAGAGCAATAAAATAATTATCAAGAGCTCATCACGTAAAGGGTACGGCCCGATGGTATCATGATGGAAGATGGAAAGTGTTCGATCGAACAAAAGAGGGGGCTTAGTGCGGCTACACTTTGACTTCACTACTTCTTGTACCGCTTCTTCATTCCAACGTTCCAATCACTTTCTTACCTACAACTCGTTTTATTCCCAATTCTTGTACTTATTTTTGTTCTTGATTTCCGTGACACAACATCCTATCTTTCTCACATTCACTGTTGGATCATATCCCCACATACTCTCTGATCGCTCTTTTTGCCAGACTTATCCCTCCTTCATCATTCGCTACTAGAACTTTATCAATCGGCTTTGCTAGTAAGCATAGTTTTTCTGTTCCTAACAAATTAGGCTCACTTCTCACCCTTGTCAAATTTACCTTTCTATCTGGAATTCTCCCCCTCTTTTTTCTTATCTGAATCCTGATCTTGATCGCCAGGAATATCTCATCTGTCCTCGCTATCAAAGCTCTATCTACTCTTTTCTCTTAACGGAATTTGCACAGCACCCACTCGTTTCCGATTACACAATGGCCTCTTAACGTCTTTTCTACTAATCATAGTTCTGTTGTCTCCGTCTTCCGCTTTCACCTTCCTTCCTTCACCCTTTACCGTATTTTCCGCAATAACTTTCAGTTTCAGGCAATATTCCCTTTTGACTGTTTATTACTTTGCATTTCCTTCCTTTCTCCACATCTTTCTTAAATACTTCTATGAACATTTCCTTTCACTCTGCCTTTCTTTACTCACTATTTTGTTGTGATCTCTTTTCATTCATTAAACCCACTTTTCCGCTCCTCCCTCCCTACCAGTTTCTCACACTTCGATTTATATTGATTCCGCGTCCCCCGCATTTGTTGTCTCACCAGTCTCATACCCCTTCTCCATCTTCTTTCTACCTCACAAATTTGCGCTAAGCCTTTAGAAGCTCGTTCCTTCGGCAGGCAAATCTAAGGGCCCAGAACTGACCCCTGAGCAACTCCCGACGTGATTTCAACGCAGCGCGTCCCTCCAGATGTTTCAAAGGTAAGCTGGCTGTCACTGAGGTAGTTGCCGATAATACGCTGCAGATATTCAGGTATTCTGAAATAATTCTCAAGTGCTTCAAGAATGTCAACCCATCGTAATGAATTGAAGACATTCTTGACATCAAACGTGACCATAATGCACACACTCCTTGATCTATGGTTGCCACTCCAAGCTATATCCATTTCATAAAGTGCCTCCCGAATCGCTCCAATTGTAGACCTGTCCTGTCTGAAACCATGCTGATTCTCGGCTAAGCCTCCTGCTGCCTGTATGGCCGTTCTTATCCTAGCCCGCAGGAGAATCTCGAAGAGTTCCCCAATCACATCAAGCATACAGAGAGGTCTGTATGAAGATGCTGTGATTGGGGCTCCCTTACCCTTGTCCAGCAAAACAAGCCTCTACTTCCTTCCCGCGCACAAAAAACTCCGGTTGTGAGACAGAAGTTAAACAATTTGAGCAGCAAGGAAGGAAACTCACCTGCTACCAACCTGCTCACTTCTGATGGGATACCATCAGAGCCTGGTGCCTTAACACATGGAATCTTAGAGGCTGCCAACGACAGTTCCTCTTTGGTGAAAAAGGAATCATTTCAGGCAGGGACTCCTTTGTGATAATCCTATATTGATGAGTAGTTGGATGATCAACTCCATCATGGCTACTTCCTGAATTGCAACCGGAGCTTGCCCAAACAGCTTGCCGGTCACTATCTGGTAGCCAAGACCCCAAATTTCGCGATCAACCGACTCCTGAATTTTGACTCATTTGAGGTACTTACTCTCATGAATAGCTCGGTTCAATATTGGCTGTAACTAACAGTTTTTTTTTTAGGAGTAAAAAACGAAGGAATGCTCATGCACTAACCACATTCGAACCTTGGGGACCACGAGCCCGATATACGCACCTCACATATTTACACACAAGTGTACAAAGACGTTAGGCGCGGTGATGGGCGCCAATCCACAAGGAACGAAGGTGAGTGTGGGACTTGCCAAACGGCACCTACCCACCAAACGTCAAACTCCTCTTTTCCTGCCCACCCATTTCCCCGGCACCGCTTATCACATTACTTCAGGGAAATGGGGGTAAGGCCAGTACGACGAGCTTCGGCTTTCCTCTGCATTGCCAACTTGGCCTACAGACTCCTGCTTCAGTCCCTGCCAAGATGTACGCATCGTTCTCAGTAGCACGATTGTGTCGTACAACGGGCTCGTCGGCCTTCGACATCTTGGTAGGGGCCTACACTGCAGTACCTCGAGACTTCCCTTTCGGTGTCTCCTCTCGGTACACCATGCACCTCGCAGAACCCGGCAGATGATTATACCGGGAACCTTCTTCTTTTTCGGCGCAGAGGTAACAGCGCGGAGTACTTTTGCACTCCGCAGACCTATGTCCCTCATTACCGCACCTCCAGCAGCTTGCCTTCCTATCAGGCCTAGTGCATCCCGCTGCCATATGGCCGTAGCCATGACAGCGGTAGCACCGAGTCACCACCTCCTTCTTTCTCGTCCGACAGGACACCCATCCGACTTTGAGATGCCCCGTGTGCAAAAGCCTCGTAGCTTAATCCTCATTCAACGTCACGAAGGCCTTCAGGTTACCCCTGAAGGCCCTCCGTGTCAAATTGACCCTCAGTTCTCCCCTACAGTCAGCGCCGAAGTGCTTCTTAATTGCTTCACCAACATCCTCTCCAACAGTGAGCTCATCGAGCTCGAGAACTCCAACCTCGACTCGGGGGACCAGCTCACGGACCTTCCCATCTGCGCCAACCACCTCTTTGATGGCGTTTGACAGTTTCAACCTGTCATTCACCTGATTTCTCACCTCAATTAGGATGTCACCATCCCTTGTTTTTCGGACGCCCTTTACTTTGACGCCAAGGAAGTCCGGATCAACTGCCCTCCTAATATTCCGAAGGACTCCGGCGTAGCTCGATCCCTCGGACGGCTTAATCAAGACCACATCAGGACGAGCTCGCTTCTGTCCCTCCATCTTCTTCTTCTTCCTCTTCTTGATCTTTTTCTCCTGCGGCGCAGATGAAGCCACAATCGGAGTACTCGAGGCCACAGGTACAAGTACCTGCCCCCGAGTTTTCACCTTCTTAAGCGCTGGTTTTCCTGCGCTGGAGTCTGGGGTACTTGCTGAAGACTCTCTCTGCCTCTTCCCTAGGGCTGAAGCGAGAGCTATCCCGGCGTCTTAATCCGCCTGAGTCCCCTTTTCACATCCCTGAGGAACAAGTTTAGTAGAGGCTGCCAATGCTGCAGCCTCTTCCCTCTTATCCTCAACAACCTTCCTACAAAGAAAGTATCGATGTGGCAACTCAATACCCAACTTGTCTTCTGGAGACCTCTTTTTCTCTTGAAGTGTGCGCACTACTTCGTCCAACCCATCTCGTATCTCCATGAACATATTTCGATGGGATTTACAAAAAGTCACCATCTTATTCAGGATATTCTCCAGTTTCTTCAGATTCTCGAGTTCTTTTTCTTCAATCTCCGCAACAAGGACCATATACTGTTTCGCCTGACTCTTGTTGTACAACCTCAATTCACGATCAGCTACCGGCTCCACAGTACAGATCATGCAAAAGCGCGCTATAATTTATGAAATAGGAGACAATGCTGGCATCGCAACAATCTTGCCAGTCTTTATTGATTCGATCCGTCTACAAAAGACGTCGATCGTCTAGCCAACCTCTCATCGATTTGCCACCGAAATTATTTTCAGCACTCTTAACTTTAGGGAAGCACAGAGCCCAATATAAGCATAGGCATTTATGGGCAACTGCCCAGGGCGGCGCATTTTTGGAAGGAGTGGGGGCGGCAAATTGTGGCCAAAGTAAGAAATGTGTGGGGGAAAGGGTGTCAAATACACTACTGCCCAGGAGCGGCAAGAGGAACCAATCCAGCCCTGGGGAAGCAGCACTGTTTTCCGACTTATTGTCGGGTGTTCTGTGTATATGATTATTCTACACCACGTCCATAACTGATTTTGTTGTCTGCATATGTGTTTTTTCGAGAAGCTAGGAAAAGGAATCGTTCTGTCCTGCAGAGCTCTTCTTGTAAAGGTAAGGATCCACACTCTAAAACTACTCCCAAATGGAAAAACTACCCCTTGAAGGGAATTTTTTGAAATTGTGGAAGATAACTTCGAGAAATTTGAATGTGATTCAGAAATGTAATCTGATTACTCTACTTTTCAGAATTATACCTCGCTTATAATTAATGCCAGAAATGACCTTTATACTTATATGTCATGGCAAAACTAACTATGGCATACACTCATCCAAAATCAGGCGGTGAATTTTTTTGCTATTTGACTAGATAATTTCTTACACTGCTGCTCCTTGAACTTGAAGCACAAGATTATTTTTCTACTTGAATTCAAAGACGGCGGTCTTTTTGCTCCTCGAACTTGAAGCACAAGATTTTTTTGTTACCCGAAATTGAATTACCAGATTTAAATTCGAAGTCGAGGATTTTTCCGCTCCACGAAATCGAATCACCAGATTCGAATTCGAAGATTTTTTCGCTCCTCAAAATTGAATGACCAGATTCAAATACGAAGTCGGGGATTTCTTTATCCCTCGAAATTGAATGGCCAGATTCAAATTCGAAGTCGATGATTTTCTCGCTCATCGAAATTGAATCACCAGTCAAATTCGAAGTCGAGGATTTTTCCGCTCTTCGAAGTTGAATTACCAGATTCGAATTCGAAGTCGAGGATTTTTTCGCTCCTCGAAATTGAATTACCAAATTCAAATACGAAGTCGGGGATTTTTTTTGTCCCTCGGAATTGAATGGCCAGATTCAAATTTGAAGTCAAGGATTTTTTCGCTCCTCAAAATTGAATCACCAGATTCAAATACGAATTCGGGGATTTTTTTGTCCCTCGGGATTGCATGGCCAGATTCAAATTTGGAGTCAAGGATTTTCTCGCTCCTCGAAAGTGAATTACCAGATTTAAATTCGCAGTCGATGATTTTTTCGCTCATCGAAATTGAATCACCAGATTCAAATTCGGAGTCGAGGATTTTTCCGCTCCTCGAAATTGAATTACCAGATTCAGATTCGGAGTCGAGGATTTTTTTGCTCCTCGAAATTGAATTACCAGATTCAAATCCTAAGTCGAGGATTTTTTCGCTTCTCGAAATTGAATCCCCGGATTTTCAGGATTTTTCCACTCCTCAAAATTTAATCACCAGATATAAATTCGAAGTCGACGATTTTCTCGCTCCTCGGAAGTAAATTACCAGATTCAAATTCGAAGTCGGGGTTTCGTCCCACGGAATTGAATGGCCAGGTTTGAATTCGAAGTCGAAGATTTTTCCGCTCCTCGAAATTGAATCCCCAGATTTTGAGGGTTTTTTCGCTTCTCAAAATTTAATTACGAGATTCAAATTTGAAGTCTAGGATTTATCGGATAATCAAGTGTGAATATTAGGTCATAAATAATAATTATGATTAAAATATACGTTATTATTAATATAAGGTAAGTGTAAATAATATCCGAGGTTTTGGTCTCTTCCTCAAGCCCTCTTTTTTTGTGTTGTACACATACATCTTTGTCTTCAATCTGTATTTCCTAGCTCACAACAATCCATTGATGATACCCGGTTAGAGCGTACTCTTCGTGATCTGGTTTAGCATATGAACCCCAACCTCAACGAAAATAGAATGATTGATCAGGAGAAAAGACAGCAGGTGGATCAACTTCAAAGTGAAGCAGCGGAATACATCGAACGAGCAGGTACTACTGCTATCACAGCACGTTAATCCAGGAATTCAGCATCTATTAATAATTTATCTGCTCCTGTTGGCTTCCGTCAGAGTCGAGTTCAGATTCAATTTGCAGCTGTGGTTTCGCGGTGTTTTGAGCCCTCACAGGTTCGCTCTAGTTTTGTGTTTTCCCTGTATCAACTGGCAGGAATGGGAAGGCCAGCGTTCGCGCGCTCTCCCACCTAGGACTGGTGCTCGCTTATCTCCTGCAGGCAGTTCTTCTCGGCCCTTGCGCTGACCACTTGTTTCTCTTTGGGTTCCTGCGAATGGACCCTGATCAGCCGAGAGGCTGTTCTCGGACTGACCCTGCAGGCAGACGGGTCATCGACTGGTTGATTGTCACTGAACAGGTCGTATACTTCAGGTTGCATACATGTATTCAAGTGATTTGTTTTTCCCGACTTTTCCCAATATTTGTGATACAATTCGGTTTGGTTTTCGAAGTTGAGCCACCACTACTACTTTCCGAAGATGTGAAAGTATTTGCGTCCACGCATTGGAACATTTCACCAATTTATCTTGAACGGAACCACAACAGACCGTCAGCCAGGAAAATTGCACCCGATTCTACCAGGTAATCGCTGTTTTTAGATTTTTCATCTTGACCACCTGGGACCTTCTGTTTCAGCAGGAGGAGGGTACAAATATATACTACTAATGATTGATATTCAGACCGATTATGTAGAATTGGAGGCTACGAAAACTACAAAGATTCGGACGTGATCTTCATGAGTCTTGAAACAAGTCGACTCACGAGAAATGCATTTCAACTCCTGTTTGAATATACACATTGTCACGATGGAGGAAGAATCAGAGAACTCATTACTGACGAAGAGTATGTCGTACCAATGATTCTACAAGAAGAAGCGTGTCACAACACTGGTTGAGCTCAATCTAAGTATTAGGAATATTACGAAGACATTGCCAAAGGAACGCATGCTACATTTTGCAGAAATCGTCTTTGTGAAAATAGAACCAGTTTCCAAGGGAGATTTAACAAAACCCAAATCTGAGTACAGGGGACCTTTAGTCGTTCACTAGGTTTTACCTAACGACACTTAAAGAATTTTAGATTGAAGGGTCGATAAGTTTAGACGACGCGTCGTTATGTCAACACAGCACATGTGAATCAGCTCAAACCTTGGACACCTTTCGACGATCCGTCGGTTGGAAACGTAAATGTTGATAATTGACAAGACGATGAAGAGGATGAGTATTAATTTTAAACAAAACCTAGGAAACAGCAACCAATCGAAGAAAATATTTCTACGAGTGTATATTGGGATGAACCATCCAGTTTTAGAGACAATGTAGGTATCAATAGTGTTAACTTCTTCATAAGCGTGGCCAAATGTTAGAAGCTTCCGGGAGTTATCCAAACGTTCGCTGAAACTTCGAATTGTGGATGTCGCAAGGAGCGTCGAATTGAAGAGCGTTGTGAGCATTAATGTTGCGCCGATGTGCGCTAGTCCAAAAGACAATTTGCTTAGAAAGACCTGTTTCTAATTATGTTTGTTGGACTTCACTCATATTAAAAGTATTCTGCTTTGTGTCTCAATAAATAATTGTCAACACATTTCACCCTTTTCTCTAACTCTGTCCCTTGTTCTCCTCTTGGGTTTTCAGTCTCTCATTTTCCTCCATTTCTTACACTCTCCTTCTTCCTCCTTTCACCCCTAGGAGACTCTCGCGATTTTCGAGGAAACATTTGATATCAAAAATTATTTTTCAGTTTGCATAACATCAGTTGGATATGGGGCTGCAGCGTCCTGGACTTCGCCAGCGATTCCTTATTTGACAACTGAAAATTCATCGCTTCCAGTAACAAAGGAACGAAGTGACAGGATGTCGTCACTGACAACAGTCGGCTACGTAATCGGATTTATTTTAAATCCTTTAATAATTGAAAGTTTAGGAAGGGAAAGAACTCTGTTATTTTACAGTGTTCCACAGATTCTTTCTTGGGTTTTATTAATAATAGCAAAAAATCACATCACATTATATATTGCCAGACTTTTAGGTGGGATAGGATATGGTGGAGCGATTTGTACACTAACAATTTACCTCTCAGAAATCGGAAGCCCGAGAATTAGAGGAATTTCCACCGTTCTTATGAATCTCTCTATGGGTTAAGGATTTTTTGTCGTTATGCTCCTGATGGGAGCTTCCGTATCATATAATTGTATGAGTTTTATTCTACTATCAATTCCAATTATTTTTGTTGCAATCTTCTTCTTCGTGCTGGATTCTTCTTATTTCACGGGAGAAATGAAGAAAAAGGGATTAGAAACATATATGAGATTGAATCCGGTGTTATCGAATCCTGTGGGGAAGAAAGAGTTTGAATTTGGAGTGGAGGCAGAATCAAAAAGAGGGGACTTACAGAACTCGAAATTTCCCAATATTAGAAAGTATATGATGTGGAAATTGTGATTTCATCATACCTCAATCGAAAAGTTGCTTTTCGACCCACTGTAGCGGGTGGAAAATCGACTTTTCCACCCTAGGGTGGAAAGGCGCTTTTCCACCCGCTACAGCGGGTCTCAAATCAACTTTCTCCACCCTAGGGTGGAAAAGTCGCTTTTCCACCCGCTA
>WSXT02177433.1:0-12828 GCA_011762715.2 Neuroterus valhalla | reverse complement strand
TCGGTTAAAAATTTGCCCCCCCCCCCCCCCGTTTTTGTAAAATGTCCACGTTTTGAGACCCCCTGAACCCGAAAAACAGGTTTTTATTTGATTGGCCTTTGGTACGCTCTTTCAGTGGCAAAAAGTGAAGGTCAAGTTCGTTAGCCAGCTATTTCGGATTAGAAATAAGAGAGGGGGAGCATTTTGAAAATTTTTTGAGACCATTTTTTGCAAGACTCGACAATTGTAAGTACAGCTCCCTGTATGGAGTAATAATTCGAACAATTTATTTCCACGATGTTTTTTGATGAGAACAAAATTGTCAGAGTTATGGCATTTTTAAAATTCGAAAATATGAAAATTCTCATTTTTGTTTAAATTTCCGAATTTTGAAAATTACATAACTCTGACAATTTTGTTTTCATCAAAAAACAATATATGTGGTTCCCACAACACCCCCCTGCTAGTGATGGAGTCACGAAAAACCACCTTGTAGGCGATCGGGAAAACGAACCCGTCTGCCCGATCCTCTAGTGTTGCTTTGCTGGTCACGGTGCTCAACCTCTGGCTGCTTCTCTGGTTTAAGTGCACTGATCGTGGTTTTGTTTTTCGGGAGAGGTTGAGAATCTTCCGTGATGGTGTAGGCTGGCTTGGGACAGTCAATAGACGAAGTAGTGTCTTCTTCTCGAAGTCGAACCATGAACGTTTTTGGGGACCGCCTGATAACCAAGAAAGGACCCTCGTAAGATGGTTGTAGTGCGCCTTTTGCATGTCTATGCCGTATAAAAACGTGTGAGCATGTTTTAAGGTCCTCAAAAACAAAACTTTGTTTTCGACTGTGATGAGTGCTATGCGTTGGTCTGAGAGTAGAAAAGTGCTTTCTCAGGTCTTTCACGTAGTCCGATGCGTTGTTATTTGCTGCTTGCAGGGCGAGGAATTCTCCCGGTAATCGGAGGGGCTCGCCATAAACTAACTCTGCAGAATTTGTTTGGAGGTCCTCTTTCCAGGCAGATCTGATTCCTAGAAGGATTATAGGTAGGACATCAACCCACTTAACTGTTTCGTGGCACATTATTGATGATTTTATTTGTCGATGAAAACGCTCGACGAGGCCGATGGGTGGTATGCCGTGGTTCTGAGATGCTTAGTTCCGGTTCGATTATTGAGTTCGCGGAAGAGTTGTGACTCGAACTGTCTTCCTTCATCTGTCGTTACTCGGAGGAGACCTCCAAATCTTGCGATCTATTCTGCGAAAAATTTTCGGACGATGGTCTTGGCTTCTGTGTTCTCTACAGGAAAAGCTTCTGGCCAGCGAGTATATCTATCAACGCATGTGAGAACGTAGGTGTATCCTTGCGAATAAGGAAGTTTGCCCACGATGTCAATGTGTACGTGTTAGAACCTAGATAATGGTGTCTGAAATTTTCCTATAGGAGATGCAACGTGTCGCGTTATCTTCGCTCGCTGGCAGTTTCTGCAATTCCGTGTCCAGGCTCGACAGTCCTTTTTTATCAAAGGCCACAAAAATCGTCGCGTAAAGAGTTTGATGGTTGCTCGAGTTCCTGGATGTGCGAGATTGTGCACAGAATCGGAAGCTGTTCGACGAAAGGGTGCGGTTATAAAAGGTCAAGCTGATGGAGGTAGACATCGCAATGTACAGTAACGTCGATTCCGGGAATTAAAATTTTTTTAAGTTGCATAACGGTGTCATCTTTCAAAACGTTCCCGAGTTCTTCGTCCTCGGCCTGTAATTTTGCGAGGGCTTCGTAGTCGATGCTCGATGATATTCCCTCAATCCTAGAAAATGCGTCGGCGACAACGTTTTCAAGTCCCTGTATGTACTCGATATCCGTCGAATATTGAGCGATAAAGTCCAGGTATCGAAATTGTCGTGGGGTGCATTTTTCTGGCTTTTGCTCAAAGGCGAATGTGAGGGGCTTGTGGTCTGGGAAAATGGTAAATTCGCGACCTTAAACCATGTGTTTGAAGTTTTTGACAGATGAGTAGGCTGCCAAAGGCTCCCTGTCGTACGTTCCGTACATTTGCTGTGCTGTACTGAGCGTTTTCGAGAAAAAGACCAAAGGTCGCCAGCCTTGTTCTACTCGCTGTTGAAGAACTGCTCCTACGGCGAAACCAGAAGCATCACTCACGATCGCAAGTGTGGCGCGTGGCGCTGGAACTGCTAACAAAGCTACTAGTCCCAGAGCTTCCTTGCAGGCTTCAAAAGCTCGCACTGCTTCGTCGTTCCAGTTTACTGGAGTTGAGCCCTTGACATTTCCTTTCAGCAGGTCGTTGAGAGCTGCTTAGATTTTGGCTGCGTTTTGGATGAATCGCCCGTAAAAGTTCATTGAATCCAAAAATCGACGCAGTTGTTTGACCGTTTTGGGTAACGGAAAGTTTTGAAGCGCGGAAGTTCTCTCCGGTAGTGGTTCAATTCCGCGGAAGGAAATTTTGTGGCCGAGAAAATTCGCTTCCTCGGGACCGAAGGTCGATTTCGTGGAGTTGATTATTATCCCGTGATCCTCTAAACGGCAAAAGAGTTCTTCGAGTTGTTGAAGGTGTTCTTCTTCCGTGGCTGACGCGACAAGAAAATCGTCGATGTACACAAAACAGTGATCGAGTCCGCGTACGACTTCGTCGATAAAACGCTGAAATGTCTGTCCCGCGTTCCACAATCCATATGGCATGAATGGGAATTTAAAAGGGCCAAAAGGTGTACGAACAGCCGCTTTCGCGATGTCTTCGGGTGCGACTGTGATCTGGTTATAAGCGCGCACTAGGTCGATTTTGGAGAAAATATTCTTGTCGTGTAGGTTATGGGAAAAATCTTCGATATGAGGAACTGGATATCGGTCTGGTATCGTTCGTGTGTTTAATCCGCGATAATCGCCGTAGGGTCGCTACTCGCCTGATGACTTTGGGGCCATGTGAAGGAGGGAAGCCCAACTGCTCTCAGATGGTCGAGCTGATCCGATACCTAGCATCCCATCGAATACTTTCTTAGTGGCTTTGTATTTTTGCCCATCTGAACGCCGAGCTCTGTTCGCGACTAGGGGTCCGGGTGTGGTGAGAGACTTTATGTTTCTGGCCAATTGTTGATCCGTCTGGTCGCGTTATCTCGGGAAATCGAGATAGCAGGTCGTGGAATCGTGAGGTTTCTGTCGCAGATCCTTTAACGCATTTTATACTGTCTTGGGGTCCCTTGACGATGCGACCCTCAGATTTTAGTAGCGTCTGGCATTACCTACGTCTACCCATAGTCCGAAATGTGCTAGGAAATCGGCACCAATGATGGGTTTCTTAACGTCCGCTATCACGAAACACCAAGTGAAATCGCGACGTAGTTTGAAATCAGGGGTAAGCGTAAGAAAACCATACGTGGAAACGATAGATCCGTTCGCGGCGTATAGTTCATAAGATGTTTTTCGTAATATTCCGCGCACTCGCGATCGCGGGTACACACACAAATCTGCACCGCTGTCGATAAGAAATTGTTCTCGTGTATTGCGATCTGTTATGAAAAGGCGGCGCGAAGTTGGGCAAGGGTCGCCGACCGCCTCTAGCGAGTGCCCTTGTCGTTTCCCTGTTTAAACGTGCAGGGTGAATTGCATTTTTGTGCCTTACTACCGAAATGCGAACGATACCAGCACATTCAGTTCTCTTGGTCTCTTTGCTGTCTCGAACGCGATCGCGACCGGTTGCGTCCTGAATGCATAGGGCGGTTTGTGTTGCCGTCTCGAGCAGCTCCATCGGAAAAATCGCGACGCAAAGCTAAAGTTTCTTGATGAAGGCTTTCTATAGCACTATCGTACGCGGTCGCGGAAGTTTCAGCGATTTTTGTCAAGTGATCGGTATCATATATCGCGTCTGCAAGTTCGCATACGGTCGCGAGATCGGCTTTGGCCTGCGTGGCCAGGATCGCTTGCATGGAGCTGGGCAGGCGGCCTATCTACAATGAACGCCCTAGGTTTTCCGGCACGGTTGTGCCCGCGAGACCTTTAAGATGACGCAAAAATGTTGAGGGCTTGCGATCTCCAAGCTCTTCGTGTTCCAGGAGACGCCGCGTTTTTTGCTCTTGAGATGTACTTAGTCGACGGATGAGCTCTGTTTTTATTTTTTCATATCTGTTTTCGGCAGGTGGATTACAGAATATGTCGCGCACTTCTTTCGCATATCGCGTGTCAAGATTGTAAATAACATAGCTGTACTTTACCTTATCATTAGCTATTTAACTTACGTTGAAGGAAGCCTCAAGCATCGAAAACCATAAACCGGGTTTATCCGGGTAGAAGAGAGGGACTTTTACGGAGACTGCCTCGATACTCGCTTCTGTTTGCGTGTCCTCGTTCCCCATTTTCACTAGCACTTTCAAAAAGAAAACACAGTCACTAATGAAAGATGATCAATAGTCACTTCACTAGTTCAAAAGTCGCTTCACACTGTCCATAGTCACGTAAAACACTTCACTTATGTCGCACTCTGAGGGATAGCATCACTTGAGGGTATGGCGTCACTTGGGGTAAAGCGTCACTTCACTGCACACAGTTTAATTGTTTTATTCACGACACAATCACGTCGGGGTCACTAGTTTGTGGGAAAGGTGACTGTATTACAAATGACCACACCAGAAAATACACTATAAATATCGGTTTATTAAATACTATAACAATGAATGAGTTTGCGGACAAAGAGTCGGAGCGCGTAATGCGAAGTGTACAAGGCGACAGCTAGGCAATTACTAAATTTTGGAAAATGCGATCTCGATGCTCCGGGGCAAGGGTGGATCGGCAAGACTGTGAGTCGTACTTCACAGTCTTTGAGAAACCCTTATACCTGCGCATCGAGTATTGCAGTTGAAAGCAAGCAAATTGAAAAGGGAAAACTTTAGAGCTGAAACATAAATTGACTCCTGAGAAAAGTACCAAATATATAATTCAGATTTCGAAGAAAACAAAATATATGATATGAAATATTAGATGTGGTTCCGACACATACGTACATACATACAGACAGGAAAATTCGTAAAACCTGTTTTTCCGGTTCAAGGGGTGTCATAACGTGGACATCTGACTGAAACGGGGGGAAGGAGGGAGTCAAATTTTACAAAAATCTAATACCTTCTCTGATGAGAATGTAAAAATTCAATATATACACACTCAATCTATCCATCCTCTATTCAGTCACGTTACAAGTAATTCCGCAAGGAATGTTTAACCAAAAACTGAATGAAAAAATTAGAGCCAACTATTTTTCTCATTTATTCCAAAAAAACTTTTCTTGTTTTGAATAGGAAAACCTTTTCACTTTCCGAAGCTAGACAAATATTTTTACAACTTTTGATGATGCTCATTTTGTACCTTCCATTTCAAGTGACTATAGTCACGCCCAATCTCCTCCAGGCCCTCCAGGAGCCCAGGCTCCTCCTTGCCCGAGGGTGGGTGGGGTATAATGTGTTTCAAGAAAGAGTTCAGAGTTCGTTTCGAGAGATCGAAAAGTGTAGAATACCACGAATAGACGCTGAACAACAAAATTTTACCGAATTATCAATAAACATTCGTCCGAAACTTTTGTGAACTCAGAAATCCAAGCAGCATTAAAACCTATGTACTATTATTCTAGAAAATTCACATCGAATCTACGTAATGGTCAGATGGTCATGAGGTATAAGTCCGGTTACTCGAAACTTCTCTAGGTTATCAAAGCACTTAGCAACTGTTGCTCTTAGTGGTTCGGAGCCCACCTTGAGCTGTAGGTCCCTCTCACCACTGAGTAAGTTGTGAAGTGTGTGAGAATATTATGTGGAGACTCTCAAGTCCCTAACAGGGAGAGAGTATAAACAAATATTTCAAACGAGTGCAGTTAGAGAAGATAAGTCACGATAAACAATGTTTATGAGAATGATTGGATATTTTCTAATGGTGCATGGATTTAGGGTGGTCCCGCATAGAAAGGAGAGTCAGCGTCATTTCCCAAGTCATAAGCAGAATGTGCAGAACAATTTTTGCATGCAAAGAAAAAAATATGCAAAATTCGAATATCTTCAACTCCCTTGCACTGGCTGAAAGAGTTATGGAAGAGATTAAAAAGAAATCACAGGTTATCATGATAAGTAATACCATAACCCTTTCACATACCCTAAAAACGGAATTAAACCATTAGTGGCCACTTTCAGGTCAAGATCCTAACTGTGAAAAACTAGAAGAAGAAACCGATCAAAAAAAAATTAAAGAATGATGAAGGTGGAAGCCGCCTCACCTCTATAACGATATTTTGCAGCCTGTCACGTAACCCATTGTATAGTTTATATTCAGCAGCTTTATAATTCAAATAATGTTTATCTTGAGTTGAAATTTGAAAATATCATTCAAACTGCATAAGGATCTAATGCGTGGGTCTGTCTGACACATTTGAGTTCTTCTTTTGTCTAAATAGTGCAATTTTATCCATTCCTAATTTGGGATCTAACCTGAAAGAGGGATTTTGACCCTTATTCGAAATATTTGATGCATTTGACGTGATAAAATTGCATTTTTGTAAATGAAATGAAAACCTAAATGGATTAGAAAAAATTCAGTTTAGCATTGGCATGGCTGTTCATATCCATTCATGTCTTACAGTTCGCAACTTTTTAAAGAAGTTTTTTTAAACTGATGCTTGAAGAACTGTTTAACGATCATACGTATAGAAAGATTTTTGTAACAATGAAAAAGACAACTCGCAGAAGCTGAAATCAATCTTGGAAGAGATGTCGCTTGTTGCATGTATTCTGGAAAAAAATTCTTTGATGCATTGTCTCACTTACCAATCAGGTTTCTACTTAACTCACAGAATTACATGCACATTTCACGTCGTTGAAGTTCATGACCTTCAGTTGACGTCCACATTTTCGAGTTGCGAAAGGAAAATTGTAGTTTTCAATCACTCACAGGTCACGTATGGATGACGAGAGAGGAAACATGGAATCAGCGAAAATGGAATCATAATTGTGATTGAATAAATCGACATCCTACTGTATCATTTCTTCTACTTTTAATCACAACTTTCAGAAACTCACTTGCGCGAAAATTACACGTTGTCTTTTTAATTTGATGCAGTACATCTTCTAGAATGTAGATGATCATTGCCTATCAGAATTCTTTGCTTCATATATATTTTCTTACGTGACAGCAAGCTGACGGTCAAATTTGTGACAGCCATTTTTCTTTTTTGTTCAACTTGTTTCTAAAAAATGCCAAACTCAGTAACTTAAAAAGGTAACTACATCCGATTCAAAGAATCCCACGAAATCTTGAAATTTACGTTCATATTTTTCTAATCTAGATCATTTGTTGGAATAATAATGTTTCGCAGCTTTTCCCAAATGAGGCGTTTATCATGAAACAAGAAACTTTCTAGGAATAAATCAAATAAGAGGTTTAATACACATCATAAACTTGTGTAATAATGTGTCTCAGACTGTAAGAGTGATGAAACCCAGATATTATTTGGATAATTCGGTAATAAATAAGATTCAAATAGTATAATGACAGGAATTGCTCCATAGTCACCCAGTTCTATAATTTTTTTCTGCTCCCAATAAAATTTGAAATTCGCATTCGCAACCTCTTATGTATAAAGATTATAATTCTCCTATATGTACAAAGTATTCCCAGTACAAAAAGCCAATTTCGAAAGACGTCATAAAAGCATCCTAAAAGTATCCCCTTAGGCCAAATAACATTCCAAAAACCTCAAACGTCCCAAATACGTTTATAAAACTCTTTTGGAAGATTGGATTTTTACATTCCCATTCTCAATGAAGAGGTTTCGCGGATCCGATGAAATCTCCACGTTTTGAGACCCCCTGAGTCAGAGAAAATGGTTTTTAAGAAGGTGTCTGTCTGTCTGTAATCTGCGTATTCGATAACTTTCGAAAGAATAATCGGGTTGGATTGCCCTTTGGTAAACATTGTGAGGGACCAAAAATACAGGTCCAGTTCTTTAACCAGCTATTTTGGATGAAAAATCAAAGAGGGAGAGAATTTTGAACTTTTTTTTTTCCCAAGACTCAAAAATTGTAAGTACAATTTCTCGTAGAACGTAAAGAGTGAAACAATTTATCTCCATCATTTTTTCCGATGAAAAAAAAATTGTCAGAGTTGTGGCATTTTCAAAATCCAAAAATTTTAACGAAGACGAGAATTTTTAGCCAAATAACGCAAGATTGAAAAGAAAGTTAGAGAAAAAATGTTTCTTCTTGGGAGCCCTACAAGATCGTAAATAAAACTTTTCGAATTTTCTCAAAAATTCGAAAATTCCAATTTCGATCGCACAAGAAATGATGAAAAATAATTTGTGAACTTGATAACTTTCGAAAGAATAATCATATTCGATCGTGCTTTGGAACACATTTGTAAAACCAAAAATACAGGTCAAGTTCGTTAACCACCTGTTTTGGCTGAAAAATTGAAGAGGGGGATCATTTTGAAAAAAAATTTTGGACTTTTTTTTCCAAGACTCAATAATCGCAAGTACAACTTCTCGTAATGCGTAAAAAGTGGAAAAATTTATCTTAATTATTTTTTCCGATAAAAAAGAAATTGGGAGAATTATTGTATTTTCAAAATTCAAAAATATAGAAGAGAATGAGAATGGTTAGCCAAATAACGCAAAATTTAAAAGAAAGTCAGAAAGGAAAAATGGTTCTTCTTAAGAGCCTTACAAAATCGTAAATACAACTTTTTGGATTTTCTCAAAAAATCGAAGATTCCCATTTTGATCGCACAAAAAATAATGAAAAATAATCTGTGAAATCGATAACTTTCGAAAGAATAATCATATTCGATCGCACTTTGGAACACAATTTTAGGGACCAAAAAGACAAGCTAAGTTCGTTAACCAACTGTTTTGGATGAAAAATCGAAGAGGGGAAGCACTTTCACAACTTGTTTGGACTTTTTTTCCAAGACCTAAAAATTGTAAGTATGTCTTCTTCTAGTACGTGAAAAGGGAAACAATTTATCCTCATGATTTTTTCCGATGAAAACCAAAATTGTCAGAGTTGTGGCATTTTCAAAATTCAAAAATTTAAACGACAACGAGAATTTTTAGCCAAATAAAGCAAGATTGAAAAGAAAGTTAGCGATGATTAGTTGATGGAAAATGAACTCGATAACTTTCGAAAGAATAATCATATTTGATCGTGCTTTGGAACACATTTTTAGGGAGCAAAGAGACAGGTCGAGTTCGTTGACCAGCTGTTTTGGATGAAAAATCGGAGAGGGGGAGAATTTCGAAAAAAATTTTGGACTTTTTTCCAAGACTCAAAAATCGCAAGTACAATTTCTTGTAATGCAGGAGGGAATAAAGGTTCTTCTTGGGACCTCAACAACGTCGAGAATGCAACTTTTTACATTTTCTCAAAAAATCAGAAATTCCAATTTTGATCGTATAAGAAATAATGAAAATTGATCTGTGAATTCAATAACTTCTGAAAGAATGATCATATTCGATGGTGCTCTGGCACCTATTTTAAGGGACCAGAAAGACAAGTCGAGTTCGTTAACCAGCTAGTTCGGATCAAAAATAAAAGAGAGGGAGCATTTTGAAATTTTTTTTGGACTTTTTTTCCAAGACTCAAAAATTGTTATTACGGTTTCTTGTAGTAGGTATAAAGTGAAAAAATTTATTCTTATGATTTTTTTTTTTTTATAAAAACAAAATTGTTAGAGTTGTGGCATTTTCAAAATCCAAAAATATAAAAGAGAATGAGAATTTGTAGCCGAGCAACGCAAGTTATGAAAAAAAGAATAAAGAAAAAGAAATTTCTTTTTGGGTGCCCTCCAGGATGATCTTTACAACTTTTCGAGTTTTCTCAAAAAATCGAAAATTCAAATTTTGGTCGCACAAAAAATAATGAAAAATAGAAAGATTCATTTTTAGTCAAACTATGTCAGGTACGGGAAAATATTAATGAACTAAAATTGTGCACCAGAATAAGATCTACAAATTTGGTAAAATTAACTTTTCGACAGGACAATTTGTTTTTGCTTCATTTATGGAGAAAGCATATGAAAAAGGAAAAAATGGAATTTTCGAACAATCGGCAGAACATTAGGGAAAAACATCATTTTTTTCATTTCAATCAGAAAAAATAACTATAGAAATGAAATAATAATATTTTTCAAAAAATGACTAATGCTAACACAGAAAATTGATAGATAAAAGTTGTTCAGCCGCAAAATATCTGTAAATTTGTTATAGTTTTTCTCATTGGACGCGTAGTTTCTGTTTGGATCGTAAAAAATGAAAAAAAAAAAAAAATAGAATTTCTAGAAATACTACACAACATTTGAAAAGAATTAGGCAATAAATCTTCTCCACCATTTTGGACAAGGTTTGATCGAGTGCGCAGCATGAGACACGCGATGAGAATGTATTCGTTAAAGCCGGAGAAGCTTCGACAAAACAGAATTCACACTCATCAATTTAAAGTAGTCGACATTTTGCTTTTGAGTTTAACAAACTTTTTATACAACTGTAGGTAGGTACAAAGGCCGAGCGCGCAGCGCGAGGTGAGAGTACCATCAAGCGCGAAGCGTAAGATCAAAAAGACGCAGGCCCTAGGCGCGCTAATACATGCGAAGCGCGCGATGAGAATAAGCCTGCGCAGCTTCAGATTTTTTGATAATGTCATTTGGCTTAAGGGAGAAAATTTTCAAAACGTTCTTATGACTGCTCTTGGAATCCAGGCCCAAGAAACTTCTTTAGGAAGTTATAATTACATCTCTCAGTTTTGTATCCACTGGGACAGACATGATCCGAAAATTCGAACCGATTTGGATCGAAGCATGTCGGTTGGACTTAACCATAATCCATGGTTCTGGATCGACAGACTTCAACCTTGTAAAGAAAGCGTCCTTGCGGAATTTGTTCTTCTGTTGGTAGCACAGAAGTTGGCTCATTGGTCCTCGGGTTGTTCGCCAAAGTGAATGTGACCGAGTGACTTGGTCTGGAGAACCCACCATGTGCTCTACACCCGGTTTGCATTATTACACCGGACAATAATTTAGAAGTGAAGTGTGGTAGCTCGTACGGAAGTAGGGGCAAAAGCTATATAAGAGTAGGAGGAACAACCCGGTTCATTTATAGTGTAAGATAGGTCGGTTTGTGCCTCGTGAGGTTGTTACGTGTTCCCAAAAATGGTGAGTACTCAAAAAAAGAGGATGAGAAACGTGTCATAATTTTAATATGGGATTTAAGACATTCTTGTAATTTATTGTTTATCGATCCATTTTTGAATAGTTCGATTAATTATCCATGCCAGAAGTCTCGTGAATTTCGTTAGCTAGTTTATTGGATCAATAAAATATCCCTTAATATTTTCAGATCAAATTATAGTTTTTATAATGAGATTCTCTTCATTTGTTCTTAAGAGTTAACAGATTATTGTTAATCGGGAGAACTATTTTATGTGTGATTGCAAAAAAGGTGACCATATTAGAAAAAAAGATTTTTCAAATGAAGTAGATTTTTCAACTGCCTAAAATATCTTTCTTTGATTGACGGTAAACTTAGGTAACCTGCATCATGAATAGTTTCAACAATTTGGCATTGATGTGATTTGTAAAATCGTTAACACTAAATTTTTTATCACCACTCTAAATTTTGAATTTATTTTTCAACTTGCTAGGAGAAGGTACATGAAAAAACATATTGCATGCTTTTTAATTTATAATTTCTCAACAAAGTCATCGGAAATTCTGAAACTACCAAATTGTGCTTTGATACAAGTACTTTTCTTTGATGATTTAAGGAAAAATTTTACTATCTTAAGGAAAAGTGGTAAATGACTGGAACCTAAAGAGGTCAATTTAATGGCCATCAACCTTATCACGTTTGAATTTTGTAGCTTAGGATTAATTTTTCAAGGGGTTACATGTGTTTCGAAGGCTCAATAAAACGATATTTTTACAAATTTTTTTTTATGTATCAAATGAAATATTCTACTTACACAATCCAGCATATCAAAGATATATATTTAATAAGTATTTCGTGAAATTTTTATTTAAAAATATTGCCAAGATAACTCACGACTAGTTCATCCAGAATCAAAAAACTAATCATTTGTAGTTAGTGCCTCGCAAAATAAGTTGTAATGAAAATATAAAAAATCCTTCCTTTGAGCACGAGATAATGCTATTTTAAAGATGTGTGCAAAATTTGAAGAAGATCTGTTCATAACTTTCCGAGAAATTGTGGCCACCGACTTCAAAAATTGGGCTTCGAGAAAAAATTGCGATTAAAGGTTTAGGTTGAAATAACATAAAGTACAGAATTTTTTTCTAACTTTGAAAGAAACATCGATTCCGGCACTCAGAGAAACCTCGTGGCTCTAAGAAAGTAAAAGCTCTTAAAATTTTGCACGGATCGATTAAAAATTTTGGGAGAATATTCCAAACATTTTGTACCATTCAATAATATAAAAAAAACAATCGATTTTTTGGAATTTTGAAACCCATGTAACTCCTTCAATCTTCAGTTCAAAAAGCCCTTGATGAAATTTTTTTTTCCTGAAGCTATATGGAACAAGTGTGAATTAGGTGCTTTTTCAAATTTGAGATTACTCCCTTTCGATTCTAGTACGGCGTCTAGTGTAGCAAAATTATAAGTTTTATTTTCAAGACCCATTAAACATCAGAATATGACTTATTTATATTGAAACTCTATAATTTTAGAAATAAAGGATATAAAATTGAATTCCAGAAAAGTATTTTTCAGGAAGTACAACGAAATTTGTAATAATATTAGGTTAGGTTGTAGAGCAGCTGTGAGCTGTACCTCGCCCTTTGAGTTGTTTTTTGGATCCAC